>CAWUFW010004304.1:600000-850000 GCA_963921515.1 Calotriton arnoldi
CTACCTACTAAAAAGGCTAAAAATTTAGGGGTAGTGGTGGACAACAAACTCACCATGGGGGATCAAATAGGTAAGGTGGTCTCGGCCTGTTTCTTAGTTTTAAGAATCATAAGAAAAATTAAGTTTTTCTTACAGAAAACAGCCTAAAGACAGTAGTAACTGCACTAATAATGTCGCGCCTCGACTACTGCAATGGCCTATACCTAAATGTCCAGAAGCAACATATCAATCGGCTCCAGCTTGTTCAAAATGCTGCGGCCAGACTGGTGTCCGGAATCCCGAAATTTGTCTCTGTAAAGAAGAAACTAAGGCAACTTCATTGGCTTCCGGTCAAACAAAGAGTATGCTTTGAGGTACTTTGTACTGTCTTTAAAGCAATTAATGGAACAGGACCGGATTTCCTGGTGCGCAAATTCCAATGGTATGTGCCGGGCAGAATGTTGCGCTCCTCTGGATCTAAACAAGTTCGTGTCCTCCCAGTTAAGAAGGTGAACTGGGGAGGCAGGAGCTTTATTACTTGCGCCTCTCGGGCATGGAATGAACTGCCCTTTCACCTCAGGAATGCATCGGATCTTCTCTCCTTCAGGAAGGGATTGAAGACCTGGCTCTTTTCTCAGTAAAACATTTCTTTCACGTTTTCCCCAGTAGGCAGTGCTTAGCGCCAGGACACCCCAGGGTAACCGTGCGCAATATAAGTGCGATTAACATAACATAACATAACAGCTTTGTGTAGAAATAGGTGGGATAGCACTGAGGGTGAGGGGTTGGGGGTGCTGGCAGGAGATCAGTTTTTATATTTGGATTTGGGCATGGGAGGGTTTATTTCACAGAAATGGAGGCAGGAGGGCACACATGTATATGTTGAGAGTGGTAGAAGTGGGTGGCAGAAGGCCCCGTGCCTCCTCGCATGCACCTCACTTCCTTCATTTGTGGCACCTGTCCCTTTGTGCAGATGCGCCGGTTGGCGTTTTCGGCAGGTGATGCTCACTGCAGCGGGGCTCCTCCTGCGGCTCAGGCAAAGCCGCTAAATATCCATCCAAACAAGTTGCCTGCAATGGAAGGGCCCACATAGGTAGGTTTTGCCATCGTATTTTTAATGAAGGATGCAATGCAGGTACAACGTCATGCCACACAATATAACAGTCCAGCCCGACGCTTTTCGTGCTAACGAGCACTTCCTCAAGGGCTGTGGGCTTTTTGAAGAAAAAGAACTGCAGTTTTGCGGCACCTTTTGAATAATCAATTACCCCGCCCCATGGGCGTGGCCATCCGCGTGGCCTCCTGGTAGTTGTAGTGCCTTACTCTTACTCCAGTGAGATGCTGTGCCTCTCTCCGGTAAAACATAATCAATTGTCCCAAGTTGGTTGTGGTGCATCACCATGCCTCCTCGCATGCACCTCACTTTCTTCATTTGTGGCACCTGTCCCTTTGTGCAGATGCGCCGGTTAGCGTTTTGGCAGGGGATGCTCACCACAGCGGGGCTCCTCCCGCAGTACAGGCAAAGCTGCTAAATATCCAACCAAACAAGTTGCCTGCAATGGAAGGGCCCACACAGGTAGGTTTTGCCATCGTATTTTTAATGAAGGATGCAATGCAGGTACAACGTCATGCCACACAATATAACAGTCCAGCCCGACGCTTTTCGTGCTAACGAGCACTTCCTCAAGGGCTGTGGGCTTTTTGGAGAAAAAGAACTGCAGTTTTGCTGCACCTTTTGAATAATCAATTACCCCGCCCCCATGGGCGTGGCCATCCGCGTGGCCATCCGCGTGGCCTCCTGGTAGTTGTAGTGCCTTACTCTTACTCCAGTGAGATGCTGTGCCTCTCTCCCGGTAAAACATAATCAATTGTCCCAAGTTGGTTGTGGTGCATCACCATGCCTCCTCGCATGCAGCTCACTTTCTTCATTTGTGGCACCTGTCCCTTTGTGCAGATGCGCCGGTTGGCGTTTTCGGCAGGGGATGTTCACCACAGCGGGGCTCCTCCCGCAGTACAGGCAAAGCTGCTAAATATCAAACCAAACAAGTTGCCTGCAATGGAAGGGCCCACACAGGTAGGTTTTGCCATCGTATTTTTAATGAAGGATGCAATGCGGGTACAACGTCATGCCACACAAAATAACAGTCCAGCCCGACGCGTTTCGTGCTATCGAGCACTTCCTCATGGGCTGTGGGCTTTTGGAGAAAAAGAACGGCAGTTTTGCGGCACCTTTTGAATAATCAATTACCCCGCCCCGTGCGCGTGGCCATCCGCGTGGCCTCCTGGTAGTTGTGGTACCTTACTCTTACTCCAGTGAGATGCTGTGCCTCTCCCCCGGTAAAACATAATCAATTGTCCCAAGTGGGTTGTGGTGCATCACCATGCCTCCTCGCATGCACCTCACTTCATTCATTTGTGGCACCTGTCCCTTTGTGCAGATGCGCCGGTTGGCGTTTTCGGCAGGGGATGCTCACCGCAGCGGGGCTCCTCCCCCCGGCTCAGGCAAAGCTACTAAATATCCAACCAAACAAGTTGCCTGCAATGGAAGGGCCCACACAGGTAGGTTTTGCCATCGAATTTTAAATGAAGGATGCAATGCGGGTACAACGTCATGCCACACAAAATAACAGTCCAGCCCGAAGCGTTTCGTGCTAATGAGCACTTCCTCATGGGCTGTGGGCTTTTTGGAGAACAAGAACAGCAGTTTTGCAGCACCTTTTGAATAATCAATTACCCTGCCCCCTTGGGCGTGGCCATCCGCGTGGCCTCCTGGTAGTTGTAGTGCCTTACTCTTACTCCAGTGAGATGCTATGCCTCTCCCCCGGTAAAACATAATCAATTGTCCCAAGTTGGTTGTGGTGCATCACCATGCCTCCTCGCATGCACCTCACTTCCTTCATTTGTGGCACCTGTCCTTTTGTGCAGATGTGCCGGTTGGCGTTTTTGGCAGGGGATGCTCACCGCAGCGGGGCTCCTCCCACGGTTCAGGCAAAGCCGCTAAATATCCAACCAAACAAGTTGCCAGCAATAGAAGGGCCCACACAGGTAGGGTTTGCCATCGTATTTTTAATGAAGGATGCAATGCGGGTACAACGTCATGCCACACAAAATAACAGTCCAGCCCGACGTGTTTCGTGGTAATGAGCACTTCCTCATGGGCTGTGGGCTATTTGGAGAAAAAGAACAGCAGTTTTACGGCACCTTTTGAATAATCAATTACCCCGCCCCCGTGGGCGTGGCCATCCGCGTGGACTCCTGGTAGTTGTAGTGCCTTACTCTTACTCCAGTGAGATGCCGTGCCTCTGCCCCGGTAAAACAATCAATTGTCCCAAGTGGGTTGTGGTGCATCACCATGCCTCCTCGCATGCACCTCACTTCCTTCATTTGTGGCACCTGTCCCTTTGTGCAGATGCGCCGGTTGGCGTTTTCGGCAGGGGATGCTTACCGCAGCGGGCTCCTCCAGTGGCTCAGGCAAAGCTGCTAAATATCCAACCAAACAAGTTGCCTGCAATGGAAGGGCCCACACAGGTAGGTTTTGCCATCGTATTTTTAATGAAGGATGCAATGCGGGTACAACGTCATGCCACACAAAATAACAGTCCAGCCCGACGTGTTTCGTGTTAACGAGCACTTCCTCATGGGCTGTGGGCTTTTTGGAGAAATAGAACAGCAGTTTTGCGGCACCTTTTGAATAATCAATTACCACTCCCCGTGGGCGTGGCCATCCGCGTGGCCTCCTGGTAGTTGTAGTGTCTTAATCTTACTCCAGTGAGATGCCGTGCCTGTTCCCCGGTAAAACATAATCAATTGTCCCAAGTGGGTTGTGGTGCATCACCATGCCTCCTCCCATGCACCTCACTTCCTTCATTTGTGGCACCTGTGCCTTTGTGCAGATGCGCTGGTTGGCGTTTTCGGCAGGGGATGCTCACCACAGCGGGGCTCTTCCCGCGGCTCCGGCAAAGCCGCTAAATATCCAACCAAACAAGTTGCCTGCAATGGAAGGGCCCACACAGGTAGGTTTTGCCATCGTATTTTTAATGAAGGATGCAATGGGGGTACAACGTCATGCCACACAAAATAACAGTCCAGCACGTTTCGTGCTAACGAGCACTTCCTCGTGGGCTGTGGGCTTTTTGGAGAAAAAGAACGGCAGTTTTGCGGACCCTTTTGAATAATCAATTTCCCCGCCCCGTGGGCGTGGCCATCCGTGTGGCCTCCTGGTAGTTGTAGTGCCTTACTCTTACTCCAGTGAGATGCCGTGCCTCTCCCCCGGTAAAACATAATCAATTGTCCCAAGTGGGTTGTGGTGCATCACCATGCCTCCTCGCATGCACCTCACTTTCTTCATTTGTGGCACCTGTCCCTTTGTGCAGATGCGCCGGTTGGCGTTTTCGGCAGGGGATGCTCACCGCAGCGGGGCTCCTCCCGCGGCTCAGGCAAAGCCGCTAAATATCCAACCAAACAAGTTGCCTGCAATGGAAGGGCCCACACAGGTAGGTTTTGCCATCGAATTTTAAATGAAGGATGCAATGCGGGTACAACGTCATGCCACACAAAATAACAGTCCAGCCCGACGCGTTTCAGGCTAACGAGCACTTCCTCATGGGCTGTGGGCTTTTTGAAGAAAGAGAACAGCAGTTTTGCGGCACCTTTTGAATAATCAATTATCCGCCCCCGTGGGCGTGGCCATCCGCGTGGCCTCCTGGTAGTTGTAGTGCCTTACTCTTACTCCAGTGAGATGCCGTGCCTGTCCCTCGGTAAAACATAATCAATTGTCCCAAGTGGGTTGTGGTGCATCACCATGCCTCCTCGCATGCACCTCACTTCCTTCATTTGTGGCACCTGTGCCTTTGTGTAGATGCGCTGGTTGGCGTTTTCAGCAGCGGATGCTCACCGCAGCGGAGCTCTTCCCGCGGCTCGGGCAAAGCCACTAAATATTCATCCAAACAAGTTGCCTGCAATGGAAGGGCCCACACAGGTAGGTTTTGCCATCGTATTTTTAATGAAGGATGCAATGCGGGTACAACGTCATGCCACACAAAATAACAGTCCAGCCCGATGCATTTCGTGCTAACGAGCACTTCCTCGTGGGCTGTGGGCATTTTGGAGAAAAAGAACAGCAGTTTTGCGGCCCCTTTTGAATAATCAATTACCCTGCCCCGTGGGCGTGGCCATCCGCGTGGCCTCCTGGTAGTTGCAGTGCCTTGCTCTTACTCCAGTGAGATGGCGTGCCTCTCCCCCGGTAAAACATAATCAATTGTCCCAAGTGGGTTGTGGTGCATCACCATGCCTCCTCACATGCACCTCACTTCCTTCATTTGTGGCACCTGTCCCTTTGTGCAGATGCGACGGTTGGCGTTTTCGGCAGGGGATGCTCACCGAAGCAGAGCTCCTAGCGCGGCTCAGGCAAAGCCGCTAAGTACCCAACCAAACAAGTTGTCTGCAATGGAAGGGGCCACACAGGTAGGTTTTGCCATTGAGTTTTAAATGAAGGATGCAATGCGGGTACAACGTCATGCCACACAAAATAACAGTCCAGCCCGACCCGTTTCGTGCTAACGAGTACTTCCTCATGGGCTGTGGGCTTTTTGGAGAAAAAGAACAGCAGTTTTGCGGTACCTTTTGAATAATCAATTACCCCGCCCCGTGGGCGTGGCCATCCGCGTGGCCTCCTGGTAGTTGTAGTGCCTTACTCTTACTCCAGTGAGATGCTGTGCCTCTCCCAAGGTAAAACATAACAAATTGTCCCAAGTGGGTTGTGGTGCATCACCATGCCTCTTCGCATGCTCCTCACTTCCTTCATTTGTGGCACCTGTCCCTTTGTGCAGATGCGCCGGTTCGTGTTTTCGGCAGGGGATGCACAACGCAGTGGGGCTCCTCCCACGGTTCAGGCAAAGCCGCTAAATATCCAAACAAACAAGTTGCAAGCAATGGAATGGCCCACACAGGTAGGTTTTGCCATCGTATTTTTAATGAAGGATGCAATGCGGGTACAATGTCATGACACACAAAATAACAGTCCAGCCCGACGCGTTTCGTGCTAACGAGCACTTTCTCATGGGCTGTGGGCTTTTTGGAGAAATAGATCGGCAGTTTTGCAGCACCTTTTGAATAATCAATTACCTCGCCCCCGTGGGCGTGGCCATCCGTGTGGCTTCCTGGTAGTTGTAGTGCCTTACTCTTACTCCAGTGAGATGCCGTGCCTCTCCCCGGTAAAACATAATCAACTGTCCCAAGTGGGTTGTGGTGCATCACCATGCCTCCTCGCATGCACCTCATTTCCTCCATTTGTGGAACCTGTCCCTTTTTGCAGTTGCGCCGGTTGGCGTGTTTGGCAGGGGATGCTCACCGCAGCGGGGCTCCTCCCGCGGATCAGGCAAAGCCTCTAAATATCCAACCAAACAAGTTGCCTGCAATGGAAGGGCCCGCACATGTACGTTTTGCCATCGTATTTTTAATGAAGGATGCAATGCGGGTACAACGTCATGCCACACAAAATGACAGTCCAGCCCGACGCGTTTCGTGCTAACGAGCACTTCCTCATGGGCTGTGGGCTTATTGGAGAAAAAGAACTGCAGTTTTGCTTCACCTTTTGAATAATCTATTACCTCGCCCCGATGGGCGTGGCCATTCGCATGGCCTCCTGGTAGTTGTAGTGCCTTACTCTTACTCCAGTGAGATGCCGTGCCTCTCCCCCGGTAAAACATAATCAATTGTCCCAAGTGGGTTGTGGTGCATCACCATGCCTTCTCGCATGCACCTCACTTCCTTCATTTGTGGCACCTGTCCCTTTGTGCAGATGCACCGGTTGGCGTTTTCGGCAGGGGATGCTCACCGCAGCGGGGATCCTCCCGCGGCTCAGGCAAAGCCTCTAAATATCCAACCAAACAAGTTGCCTGCAATGGAAGGGCCCACACAGGTAGGTTTTGCCATCGTATTTTTAATGAGGGATGCAATGCGGGTACAACGTCATGCCACACAAAATAAGAGTCCAGCCCGACGCGTTTCGTGCTAACGAGCACTTTCTCATGGGCTGTGGGCTTTTTGGAGAAAAAGAACGGCAGTTTTGCAGCACCTTTTGAATAATCAATTACCCCGCCCCAGTGGGCGTGGCCATTCGCGTGGCCTCCTGGTAGTTGTAGTGCCTTACTCTTACTCCAGTGAGATGCCGTGCTTCTCCCCTGGTAAAACATTATTAATTGTCCCAAGTGGGTTGTGGTGCATCACCATGCCTCCTCGCATGCACCTCACTTCCTTCATTTGTGGCACCTGTCCCTTTGTGCAGATGCGCCGGTTGGTGTTTTCGGCAGTGGATGCTCACCGCAGCGGGCTCCTCCCGCGGCTCAGGCAAAGCCGCTAAATATCAAACCAAACAAGTTGCCTGCAATGGAAGGGCCCACACAGGTAGGTTTTGCCATCGTATTTTTAATGAAGGATGCAATGCGGGTACAACGTCATGCCACACAAAATAACAGTCCAGCCCGACGTGTTTCGTGGTAACGAACACTTCCTCATGGGCTGTGGGCTTTTTGGAGAAAAAGAACAGCAGTTTTGCGGCCCCTTTTGAATAATCAATTACCCTGCCCCGTGGGCGTGGCCATCCGCGTGGCCTCCTGGTAGTTGTAGTGCCTTGCTCTTACTCCAGTGAGATGGCGTGCCTCTCCCCCGGTAAAACATAATCAATTGTCCCAAGTGGGTTGTGGTGCATCACCATGCCTCCTCACATGCACCTCACTTCCTTCATTTGTGGCACCTGTCCCTTTGTGCAGATGCGACGGTTGGCGTTTTCGGCAGGGGATGCTCACCGAAGCAGAGCTCCTAGCGCGGCTCAGGCAAAGCCGCTAAGTACCCAACCAAACAAGTTGTCTGCAATGGAAGGGGCCACACAGGTAGGTTTTGCCATTGAGTTTTAAATGAAGGATGCAATGCGGGTACAACGTCATGCCACACAAAATAACAGTCCAGCCCGACCCGTTTCGTGCTAACGAGTACTTCCTCATGGGCTGTGGGCTTTTGGAGAAAAAGAACAGCAGTTTTGCGGTACCTTTTGAATAATCAATTACCCCGCCCCGTGGGCGTGGCCATCCGCGTGGCCTCCTGGTAGTTGTAGTGCCTTACTCTTACTCCAGTGAGATGCTGTGCCTCTCCCCAGGTAAAACATAACAAATTGTCCCAAGTGGGTTGTGGTGCATCACCATGCCTCTTCGCATGCTCCTCACTTCCTTCATTTGTGGCACCTGTCCCTTTGTGCAGATGCGCCGGTTCGTGTTTTCGGCAGGGGATGCACAACGCAGTGGGGCTCCTCCCACGGTTCAGGCAAAGCCGCTAAATATCCAAACAAACAAGTTGCAAGCAATGGAATGGCCCACACAGGTAGGTTTTGCCATCGTATTTTTAATGAAGGATGCAATGCGGGTACAATGTCATGACACACAAAATAACAGTCCAGCCCGACGCGTTTCGTGCTAACGAGCACTTCCTCATGGGCTGTGGGCTTTTTGGAGAAATAGATCGGCAGTTTTGCAGCACCTTTTGAATAATCAATTACCTCGCCCCCGTGGGCGTGGCCATCCGTGTGGCTTCCTGGTAGTTGTAGTGCCTTACTCTTACTCCAGTGAGATGCCGTGCCTCTCCCCCGGTAAAACATAATCAACTGTCCCAAGTGGGTTGTGGTGCATCAATATGCCTCCTCGCATGCACCTCATTTCCTCCATTTGTGGAACCTGTCCCTTTTTGCAGTTGCGCCGGTTGGCGTGTTTGGCAGGGGATGCTCACCGCAGAGGGGCTCCTCCCGCGGATCAGGCAAAGCCTCTAAATATCCAACCAAACAAGTTGCCTGCAATGGAAGGGCCCGCACATGTACGTTTTGCCATCGTATTTTTAATGAAGGATGCAATGCGGGTACAACGTCATGCCACACAAAATGACAGTCCAGCCCGACGCGTTTCGTGCTAACGAGCACTTCCTCATGGGCTGTGGGCTTATTGGAGAAAAAGAACTGCAGTTTTGCTTCACCTTTTGAATAATCTATTACCTCGCCCCGATGGGCGTGGCCATTCGCATGGCCTCCTGGTAGTTGTAGTGCCTTACTCTTACTCCAGTGAGATGCCGTGCCTCTCCCCCGGTAAAACAATCAATTGTCCCAAGTGGGTTGTGGTGCATCACCATGCCTTCTCGCATGCACCTCACTTCCTTCATTTGTGGCACCTGTCCCTTTGTGCAGATGCACCGGTTGGCATTTTCGGCAGGGGATGCTCACCGCAGCGGGGATCCTCCCGCGGCTCAGGCAAAGCCGCTAAATATCCAACCAAACAAGTTGCCTGCAATGGAAGGGCCCACACAGGTAGGTTTTGCCATCGTATTTTTAATGAAGGATGCAATGCGGGTACAACGTCATGCCACACAATATAACAGTCCAGCCCGACGCTTTTCGTGCTAACGAGCACTTCCTCAAGGGCTGTGGGCTTTTTGAAGAAAAAGAACTGCAGTTTTGCGGCACCTTTTGAATAATCAATTACCCCGCCCCCATGGGCGTGGCCATCCGCGTGGCCTCCTGGTAGTTGTAGTGCCTTACTCTTACTCCAGTGAGATGCTGTGCCTCTCTCCCGGTAAAACATAATCAATTGTCCCAAGTTGGTTGTGGTGCATCACCATGCCTCCTCGCATGCACCTCACTTTCTTCATTTGTGGCACCTGTCCCTTTGTGCAGATGCGCCGGTTAGCGTTTTTGGCAGGGGATGCTCACCACAGCGGGGCTCCTCCCGCAGTACAGGCAAAGCTGCTAAATATCCAACCAAACAAGTTGCCTGCAATGGAAGGGCCCACACAGGTAGGTTTTGCCATCGTATTTTTAATGAAGGATGCAATGCAGGTACAACGTCATGCCACACAATATAACAGTCCAGCCCGACGCTTTTCGTGCTAACGAGCACTTCCTCAAGGGCTGTGGGCTTTTTGGAGAAAAAGAACTGCAGTTTTGCTGCACCTTTTGAATAATCAATTACCCCGCCCCCATGGGCGTGGCCATCCGCGTGGCCTCCTGGTAGTTGTAGTGCCTTACTCTTACTCCAGTGAGATGCTGTGCCTCTCTCCCGGTAAAACATAATCAATTGTCCCAAGTTGGTTGTGGTGCATCACCATGCCTCCTCGCATGCAGCTCACTTTCTTCATTTGTGGCACCTGTCCATTTGTGCAGATGCGCCGGTTAGCGTTTTTGGCAGGGGATGTTCACCACAGCGGGGCTCCTCCCGGAGTACAGGCAAAGCTGCTAAATATCAAACCAAACAAGTTGCCTGCAATGGAAGGGCCCACACAGGTAGGTTTTGCCATCGTATTTTTAATGAAGGATGCAATGCGGGTACAACGTCATGCCACACAAAATAACAGTCCAGCCCGACGCGTTTCGTGCTAACGAGCACTTCCTCATGGGCTGTGGGCTTTTTGGAGAAAAAGAACGGCAGTTTTGCGGCACCTTTTGAATAATCAATTACCCCGCCCCCGTGCGCGTGGCCATCCGCGTGGCCTCCTGGTAGTTGTGGTACCTTACTCTTACTCCAGTGAGATGCTGTGCCTCTCCCCCGGTAAAACATAATCAATTGTCCCAAGTGGGTTGTGGTGCATCACCATGCCTCCTCGCATGCACCTCACTTCCTTCATTTGTGGCACCTGTCCCTTTGTGCAGATGCGCCGGTTGGCGTTTTCGGCAGGGGATGCTCACCGTAGCGGGGCTCCTCCCGTGGCTCAGGCAAAGCCGCTAAATATCCAACCAAACAAGTTGCCTGCAATGGAAGGGCCCACACACGTAGGTTTTGCCATCGTATTTTTAATGAAGGATGCAATGCGGGTACAACGTCATGCCACACAAAATAACAGTCCAGCCCGACGCGTTTCGTGCCAATGAGCACTTCCTCATGGGTTGTGGGCTTTTTGGAGAAAAAGAACGGCAGTTTTGCGGCACCTTTTGAATAATCAATTATCCCGCCCCCGTGGGCGTGGCCATCCACGTGGCCTCCTGGTAGTTGTAGTGCCTTACTCTTACTCCAGTGAGATGCCATGCCTCTCCCCCAGTAAAACATAATCAATTGTCCCAAGTGGGTTGTGGTGCATCACCATGTCTCCTCGCATGCACCTCACTTCCTTCGTTTGTGGCACCTGTCCCTTTGTGCAGATGCGCCGGTTGGCGTTTTCGGCAGGGGATGCTCACCGCAGCGGGGCTCCTCCCCCCGGCTCAGGCAAAGCCGCTAAATATTCAACCAAACAAGTTGCCTGCAATGGAAGGGACTACACAGGTAGGTTTTGCCATCGTATTTTTAATGAAGGATGCAATGCAGGTACAACGTCATGCCACACAAAATTACAGTCCAGCCCGATGCGTTTCGTGCTAACGAGCACTTCCTCATGGGCTGTGGGCTTTTTGGAGAAAAAGAACGGCAGTTTTGCTGCACCTTTTGAATAATCATTTACCCCGCCCCCATGGGCGTGGCCATCCGCATGGCCTCCTGGTAGTTGTAGTGCCTTACTCTTACTCCAGTGAGATGCCATGCCTCTCCCCCGGTAAAACATAATCAATTGTCCCAAGTGGGTTGTGGTGCATCACCATGCCTCCTCGCATGCACCTCACTTCATTCATTTGTGGCACCTGTCCCTTTGTGCAGATGCGCCGGTTGGCGTTTTCGGCAGGGGATGCTCACCGCAGCGGGGCTCCTCCCCCGGCTCAGGCAAAGCTACTAAATATCCAACCAAACAAGTTGCCTGCAATGGAAGGGCCCACACAGGTAGGTTTTGCCATCGAATTTTAAATGAAGGATGCAATGCGGGTACAACGTCATGCCACACAAAATAACAGTCCAGCCCGAAGCGTTTCGTGCTAATGAGCACTTCCTCATGGGCTGTGGGCTTTTGGAGAACAAGAACAGCAGTTTTGCAGCACCTTTTGAATAATCAATTACCCTGCCCCTTGGGCGTGGCCATCCGCGTGGCCTCCTGGTAGTTGTAGTGCCTTACTCTTACTCCAGTGAGATGCTATGCCTCTCCCCGGTAAAACATAATCAATTGTCCCAAGTTGGTTGTGGTGCATCACCATGCCTCCTCGCATGCACCTCACTTCCTTCATTTGTGGCACCTGTCCCTTTGTGCAGATGTGCCGGTTGGCGTTTTTGGCAGGGGATGCTCACCGCAGCGGGGCTCCTCCCACGGTTCAGGCAAAGCCGCTAAATATCCAACCAAACAAGTTGCCAGCAATAGAAGGGCCCACACAGGTAGGGTTTGCCATCGTATTTTTAATGAAGGATGCAATGCGGGTACAACGTCATGCCACACAAAATAACAGTCCAGCCCGACGTGTTTCGTGGTAATGAGCACTTCCTCATGGGCTGTGGGCTATTTGGAGAAAAAGAACAGCAGTTTTACGGCACCTTTTGAATAATCAATTACCCCTCCCACGTGGGCGTGGCCATCCGCGTGGCCTCCTGGTAGTTGTAGTGTCTTAATCTTACTCCAGTGAGATGCCGTGCCTGTTCCCCGGTAAAACATAATCAATTGTCCCAAGTGGGTTGTGGTGCATCACCATGCCTCCTCCCATGCACCTCACTTCCTTCATTTGTGGCACCTGTGCCTTTGTGCAGATGCGCTGGTTGGCGTTTTCGGCAGGGGATGCTCACCACAGCGGGGCTCTTCCCGCGGCTCGGGCAAAGCCGCTAAATATCCAACCAAACAAGTTGCCTGCAATGGAAGGGCCCACACAGGTAGGTTTTGCCATCGTATTTTTAATGAAGGATGCAATGGGGGTACAACGTCATGCCACACAAAATAACAGTCCAGCCCGACACGTTTCGTGCTAACGAGCACTTCCTCGTGGGCTGTGGGCTTTTTGGAGAAAAAGAACGGCAGTTTTGCGGACCCTTTTGAATAATAAATTTCCCCGCCCCGTGGGCGTGGCCATCCGTGTGGCCTCCTGGTAGTTGTAGTGCCTTACTCTTACTCCAGTGAGATGCCGTGCCTCTCCCCCGGTAAAACATAATCAATTGTCCCAAGTGGGTTGTGGTGCATCACCATGCCTCCTCGCATGCACCTCACTTTCTTCATTTGTGGCACCTGTCCCTTTGTGCAGATGCGCCGGTTGGCGTTTTCGGCAGGGGATGCTCACCGCAGCGGGGCTCCTCCCACGGCTCAGGCAAAGCCGCTAAATATCCAACCAAACAAGTTGACTGCAATGGAAGGGCCCACACAGGTAGGTTTTGCCATCGAATTTTAAATGAAGGATGCAATGCGGGTACAACGTCATGCCACACAAAATAACAGTCCAGCCCGACGCGTTTCAGGCTAACGAGCACTTCCTCATGGGCTGTGGGCTTTTTGAAGAAAGAGAACAGCAGTTTTGCAGCACCTTTTGAATAATCAATTACCCGCCCCCGTGGGCGTGGCCATCCGCGTGGCCTCCTGGTAGTTGTAGTGCCTTACTCTTACTCCAGTGAGATGCCGTGCCTCTCCCCAGGTAAAACATAATCAATTGTCCCAAGTGGGTTGTGGTGCATCACCATGCCTTCTCGCATGCACCTCACTTCCTTCATTTGTGGCACCTGTCCCTTTGTGCAGATGCACCGGTTGGCGTTTTCGGCAGGGGATGCTCACCGCAGCGGGGATCCTCCCGCGGCTCAGGCAAAGCCGCTAAATATCCAACCAAACAAGTTGCCTGCAATGGAAGGGCCCACACAGGTAGGTTTTGCCATCGTATTTTTAATGAAGGATGCAATGCGGGTACAACGTCATGCCACACAAAATAAGAGTCCAGCCCAACGCGTTTCGTGCTAACGAGCACTTTCTCATGGGCTGTGGGCTTTTTGGAGAAAAAGAACGGCAGTTTTGCGGCACCTTTTGAATAATCAATTACCCTGCCCCGTGGGCGTGGCCATCCGCGTGGCCTCCTGGTAGTTGTAGTGCCTTGCTCTTACTCCAGTGAGATGGCGTGCCTCTCCCCCGGTAAAACATAATCAATTGTCCCAAGTGGGTTGTGGTGCATCACCATGCCTCCTCACATGCACCTCACTTCCTTCATTTGTGGCACCTGTCCCTTTGTGCAGATGCGACGGTTGGCGTTTTCGGCAGGGGATGCTCACCGAAGCAGAGCTCCTAGCGCGGCTCAGGCAAAGCCGCTAAGTACCCAACCAAACAAGTTGTCTGCAATGGAAGGGGCCACACAGGTAGGTTTTGCCATTGAGTTTTAAATGAAGGATGCAATGCGGGTACAACGTCATGCCACACAAAATAACAGTCCAGCCCGACCCGTTTCGTGCTAACGAGTACTTCCTCATGGGCTGTGGGCTTTTGGAGAAAAAGAACAGCAGTTTTGCGGTACCTTTTGAATAATCAATTACCCCGCCCCGTGGGCGTGGCCATCCGCGTGGCCTCCTGGTAGTTGTAGTGCCTTACTCTTACTCCAGTGAGATGCTGTGCCTCTCCCCAGGTAAAACATAACAAATTGTCCCAAGTGGGTTGTGGTGCATCACCATGCCTCTTCGCATGCTCCTCACTTCCTTCATTTGTGGCACCTGTCCCTTTGTGCAGATGCGCCGGTTCGTGTTTTCGGCAGGGGATGCACAACGCAGTGGGGCTCCTCCCACGGTTCAGGCAAAGCCGCTAAATATCCAAACAAACAAGTTGCCTGCAATGGAAGGGCCCACACAGGTAGGTTTTGCCATCGTATTTTTAATGAAGGATGCAATGCGGGTACAACGTCATGCCACACAAAATAACAGTCCAGCCCGACGTGTTTCGTGGTAACGAACACTTCCTCATGGGCTGTGGGCTTTTTGGAGAA
Source organism: Calotriton arnoldi (assembly GCA_963921515.1). Taxonomy (NCBI): domain Eukaryota; kingdom Metazoa; phylum Chordata; class Amphibia; order Caudata; family Salamandridae; genus Calotriton; species Calotriton arnoldi. Next base: position 614,795 of record CAWUFW010004304.1, read on the forward strand.
AAAGAACAGCAGTTTTGCGGCACCTTTTGAATAATCAATTACCCCGCCCCCGTGGGCGTGGTCATCCGCGTGGCCTCCTGGTAGTTGTAGTGCCTTACTCTTACTCCAGTGAGATGCCGTGCCTCTCCCCCGGTAAAACATAATCAATTGTCCCAAGTGGGTTGTGGTGCATCACCATGCCTCCTCGCATGCACCTCACTTTCTACATTTGTGGCACCTGTCCCTTTGTGCAGATGCGCCAGTTGGTGTTTTCGGCAGGGGATGCTCACCGCAGCGGGGCTCCTCCCGCGGCTCAGGCAAAGCCGCTAAATATCCATCCAAACAAGTTGCCTGCAATGGAAGGGCCCACACAGGTAGGTTTTGCCATCGTATTTTTAATGAAGGATGCAATGCGGGTACAACGTCATGCCACACAAAATAACAGTCCAGCCCGACGCATTTCGTGCTAACGAGCACTTTCTCGTGGGCTGTGGGCATTTTGGAGAAAAAGAACGGCAGTTTTGCGGCCCCTTTTGAATAATCAATTACCCTGCCCCGTGGGCGTGGTCATCCGCGTGGCCTCCTGGTAGTTGTAGTGCCTTACTCTTACTCCAGTGAGATGCCGTGCCTCTCCCCCGGTAAAACATAATCAATTGTCCCAAGTGGGTTGTGGTGCATCACCATGCCTCCTCGCATGCACCTCACTTCCTTCATTTGTGGCACCTGTCCCTTTGTGCAGATGCGCCGGTTGGCGTTTTCGGCAGGGGATGCTCACCGCAGCGGGCTCCTCCCGCGGCTCAGGCAAAGCCGCTAAATATCCAACCCATAAGTTGCCTGCAATGGAAGGGCCCACACAGGTAGGTTTTGCCATCGTATTTTTAATGAAGGATGCAATGCGGGTACAACGTCATGCCACACAAAATAAGAGTCCAGCCCGACGCGTTTCGTGCTAACGAGCACTTCCTCATGGGCTGTGGGCTTTTTGGAGAAATAGAACTGCAGTTTTGCAGCACCTTTTGAATAATCAATTACCCTGCCTCGTGGGCGTGGCCATCTGCATGGCCTCCTGGTAGTTGTAGTGCCTTACTCTTACTCCAGTGAGATGCCATGCCTCTCCCCCGGTAAAACATAATCAATTGTCCCAAGTGGGTTGTGGTGCATCACCATGCCTCCTCACATGCACCTCACTTCCTTCATTTGTGGCACCTGTCCCTTTGTGCAGATGCGCCGGTTGGCGTTTTCGGCAGGGGATGCTCACCAAAGCGGAGCTCCTCCCGCGGCTCAGGCAAAGCCGCTAAATACCCAACCAAACAAGTTGTCTGCAATGGAAGGGGCCACACAGGTAGGTTTTGCCATTGAATTTTAAATGAAGGATGCAATGCGGGTACAACGTCATGCCACACAAAATAACAGTCCAGCCCGACGCGTTTCGTGCTAACAAGCACTTCCTCATGGGCTGGGGGCTTTTTGGAGAAATAGAGCGGCAGTTTTGCGGCACCTTTTGAATAATCAATTACCTCGCCCCCGTGGGCGTGGCCATCCGCGTGGCCTCCTGGTAGTTGTAGTGCCTTACTCTTACTCCAGTGAGATGCTGTGCCTCTCCCCCGGTAAAACATAATCAATTGTCCCAAGTGGGTTGTGGTGCATCACCATGCCGCCTCGCATGCACCTCACTTCCTCCATTTGTGGAACCTGTCCCTTTTTGCAGTTGCGCCGGTTGGCGTGTTTGGCAGGGGATGCTCACGGCAGCGGGGCTCCTCCCGCTGATCAGGCAAAGCCTCTAAATATCCAACCAAACAAGTTGCCTGCAATGGAAGGGCCTGCACATGTAGGTTTTGCCATCGTATTTTTAATGAAGGATGAAATGCGGGTACAACGTCATGCCACACAAAATAAGAGTCCAGCCCGACGCGTTTCGTGCTAACGAGCACTTCCTCATGGGCTGTGGGCTTTTTGGAGAAAAAGAACGGCAGTTTTGCGGCACCTTTTGAATAATCAATTACCCCGCCCCAGTGGGCATGGCCATTCGCGTGGCCTCCTGGTAGTTGTAGTGCCTTACTCTTACTCCAGTGAGATGCCGTGCTTCTCACCCGGTAAAACATTATTAATTGTCCCAAGTGGGTTGTGGTGCATCACCATGCCTCCTTGTATGCACCTCACTTCCTTCATTTGTGGCACCTGTCCCTTTGTGCAGATGCGCCAGTTGACGTTTTCGGCAGGGGATGCTCACCGCAGCGGGCTCCTCCCGCGGCTAGGCAAAGCCGCCAAATATCCAACCAAACAAGTTGCCTGCAATTGAAGGGCCCACATTGGTAGGTTTTGCCATCGTATTTTTAATGAAGGATGCAATGCGGGTACAACGTCATGCCACACAAAATAACAGTCCAGCCCGACGTGTTTCGTGGTAACGAGCACTTCCTCATGGGCTGTGGGCTTTTTGGAGAAAAAGAACAGCAGTTTTGCGGCACCTTTTGAATAATCAATTACCCCGCCCCGGTGGGCGTGGCCATCAGCGTGGCCTCCTGGTAGTTGTAGTGCCTTACTCTTACTCCAGTGAGATGCCGTGCCTCTCCACCGGTAAAACAATCAATTGTCCCAAGTGGGTTGTGGTGCATCACCATGCCTCCTCGCATGCACCTCACTTTCTTCATTTGTGGCACCTGTCCCTTTGTGCAGATGCGCCGGTTGGCGTTTTCGGCAGGGGATGCTCACCGCAGCGGGGCTCCTCCCGCGGCTAAGGCAAAGCCGCTAAATATCCAACCAAACAAGTTGCCTGCAATGGAAGGGCCCACACAGGTAGGTTTTGCCATCGAATTTTAAATGAAGCATGCAATGCGGGTACAACGTCATGCCACACAAAATAACAGTCCAGCCCGATGCGTTTCGGGCTAACGAGCACTTCCTCATGGGCTGTGGGCTTTTTGAAGAAAGAGAACAGCAGTTTTGCGGCAGCTTTTGAATAATCAATTACCCGTCCCGTGGGCGTGGCCATCCGCGTGGCCTCCTGGTAGTTGTAGTGCCTTACTCTTACTCCAGTGAGATGCCGTGCCTGTCCCTCGGTAAAACATAATCAATTGTCCCAAGTGGGTTGTGGTGCATCACCATGCCTCCTCGCATGCACCTCACTTCCTTCATTTGTGGCACCTGTGCCTTTGTGCAGATGCGCTGGTTGGCGTTTTCAGCAGCGGATGCTCACCGCAGCGGGGCTCTTCCCGCGGCTCAGGCAAAGCCACTAAATAAGGGCCCACACAGGTAGGTTTTGCCATCGTATTTTTAATGAAGGATGCAATGCGGGTACAACGTCATGCCACACAAAATAACAGTCCAGCCCGACGGATTTCGTGCTAACGAGCACTTCCTCGTGGGCTGTGGGCATTTTGGAGAAAAAGAACGGCAGTTTTGCAGCCCCTTTTGATTAATCAATTACCCTGCCCCGTGGGCGTGGCCATCCGCGTGGCCTCCTGATAGTTGTAGTGCCTTGCTCTTACTCCAGTGAGATGCCGTGCCTCTCCCCCGGTAAAACATAATCAATTGTCCCAAGTGGGTTGTGGTGCATCACCATGCCTCCTCACATGCACCTCACTTCCTTCATTTGTGGCACCTGTCCCTTTGTGCAGATGCGCCGGTTGGCGTTTTCGGCAGGGGATGCTAACCGAAGCAGAGCTCCTCCCGCGGCTCAGGCAAAGCCGCTAAATTCCCAACCAAACAAGTTGTCTGCAATGGAAGGGGCCACACAGGTAGGTTTTGCCATTGAATTTTAAATGAAGGATGCAATGCGGGTACGTCATGCCACACAAAATAACAGTCCAGCCCGACGCATTTCGTGCTAACGAGCACTTCCTCATGGGCTGTGGGATTTTTGGAGAAAAAGAACAGCAGTTTTGCGGTACCTTTTGAATAATCAATTACCCCGCCCCCGTGGGCGTGGCCATCCGCGTGGCCTCCTGGTAGTTGTAGTGCCTTACTCTTACTCCAGTGAGATGCTGTGCCTCTCCCCCGGTAAAACATAACAAATTGTCCCAAGTGGGTTGTGGTGCATCACCATGCCTCCTCGCATGCTCCTCACTTCCTTCATTTGTGGCACCTGTCCCTTTGTGCAGATGCGCCGGTTCGCGTTTTCGGCAGGGGATGCTCAACGCAGCGGGGCTCCTCCCACGGTTCAGGCAAAGCCGCTAAATATCCAAACAAACAAGTTGCCAGCAATGGAAGGGCCCACACAGGTAGGTTTTGCCATCGTATTTTTAATGAAGGATGCAATGCGGGTACAACGTCATGACACACAAAATAACAGTCCAGCCCGACGCGTTTCGTGCTAACGAGCACTTCCTCATGGGCTGTGGGCTTTTTTTTAGAAGTAGAGCGGCAGTTTTGCGGCACCTTTTGAATAATCAATTACCTCGCCCCCGTGGGCATGGCCATCCGCGTGGCCTCCTGGTAGTTGTAGTGCCTTACTCTTACTCCAGTGAGATGCCGTGCCTCTCCCCCGGTAAAACATAATCAATTGTCCCAAGTGGGTTGTGGTGCATCACCATGCCTCCTCGCATGCACCTCACTTCCTCCATTTGTGGAACCTGTCCCTTTTTGCAGTTGCGCCGGTTTGCGTGTTTGGCAGGGGATGCTCACCGCAGCGGGGCTCCTCCCGCGGATCAGGCAAAGCCTCTAAATATCCAACCAAACAAGTTCCCTGCAATGGAAGGGCCCGCACATGTAGGTTTTGCCATGGTATTTTTAATGAAGGATGCAATGCGGGTACAACGTCATGCCACACAAAATGACAGTCCAGCCCGATGCGTTTCGTGCTAACAAGCACTTCCTCATGGGCTGTGGGCTTTTTGGAGAAAAAGAACTGCAGTTTTGCGGCACCTTTTGAATAATCAATTACCCCGCCCCCATGGGCGTGGCCATTCGCATGGCCTCCTGGTAGTTGTAGTGCCTTACTCTTACTCCAGTGAGATGCCGTGCCTCTCCCCCGGTAAAACATAATCAATTGTCCCAAGTGGGTTGTGGTGCATCACCATGCCTCCTCGCATGCAACTCACTTCCTTCATTTGTGGCACCTGTCCCTTTGTGCAGATGCACCGTTTGGTGTTTTCGGCAGGGGATGCTCACCGCAGCGGGGCTCCTCCCGCGGCTCAGGCAAAGCCGCTAAATATCCAACCAAACAAGTTGCCTGCAATGGAAGGGCCCACACAGGTAGGTTTTGCCATCGTATTTTTAATGAAGGATGCAATGCGGGTACAAAGTCATGCCACACAAAATAACAGTCCAGCACGACACGTTTCGTGCTAACGAGCACTTCCTCATGGGCTGTGGGCTTTTTGGAGAAAAAGAACGGCAGTTTTGCGGCACCTTTTGAATAATCAATTAACCCGCCCCCGTGGGCGTGGCCATCCGCGTTGCCTCCTGGTAGTTGTGGTACCTTACTCTTACTCCAGTGAGATGCTGTGCCTCTCCCCCGGTAAAACATAATCAATTGTCCCAAGTGGGTTGTGGTGCATCACCATGCCTCCTCGCATGCACCTCACTTCCTTCATTTGTGGCACCTGTCCCTTTGTGCAGATGCACTGGTTGGCGTTTTCGGCAGGGGATGCTCACCGCAGCGGGGCTCCTCCCGCGGCTCAGGCAAAGCCGCTAAATATTCAACCAAACAAGTTGCCTGCAATGGAAGGGCCCACACACGTAGGTTTTGCCATCGTATTTTTAATGAAGGATGCAATGCGGGTACAACGTCATGACACACAAAATAACAGTCCAGCCCGTCGCGTTTCGTGCTAACGAGCACTTGCTCATGGGCTTTGGGCTTTTTGGAGAAAAAGAATGGCAGTTTTGCGGCACCTTTTGTATAATCAATTATCCCGCCCCCGTGGGCGTGGCCATCCGCGTGGCCTTCTGGTAGTTGTAGTGCCTTACTCTTACTCCAGTGAGATGCCATGCCTCTCCCCTGTAAACATAATCAATTGTCCCAAGTGGGTTGTGGTGCATCACCATGCCTCCTCGCATGCACCTCACTTCCTTCATTTGTGGCACCTGTCCCTTTGTGCAGATGCGCCCGTTGGTGTTTTTGGCAGGGGATGCTCACAGCAGCGGGGCTCCTCCCACGGCTCAGGCAAAGCCGCTAAATATCCAACCAAACAAGTTGCCTGCAATGGAAGGGCCCACACAGGTATGTTTTGCCATCGTATTTTTAATGAAGGATACAATGCGGGTACAACGTCATGCCACACAAAATAACAGTCCAGCCCGACACGTTTAGTGCTAAGGAGCACTTCCTCATGGGCTGTGGGCTTTTTGGAGAAAAAGAATTACCCCACCCCCGTGGGCGTGGCCATCCACGTGGCCTCCTGGTAGTTGTAGTGCCTTACTCTTACTCCAGTGAGATGCCGTGCCTCTCCCCCGGTAAAACATAATCAATTGTCCCAAGTGGGTTGTGGTGCATCACCATGCCTCCTCACATGCACCTCACTTCCTTCATTTGTGGCACCTGTCCCTTTGTGCAGATGCGCCGGTTGGCGTTTTTGGCAGGGGATGCTCACCGCAGCGGGGCTCCTCCCGAGGCTCAGGCAAAGCCGCTAAATATCCAACCAAACAAGTTGCTTGCAATGGAAGGGCCCACACATGTAGTGTTAAACCTGGCATATTTTGGCATGATTTCCCCTGACTTTTTGCCTCTACCTCCTTTGCTTTTAGATGCTTTGGGTACTTTGCCACTGCTGATCAGTGTCAAAGTACAGTAGTTCCCTGTGTAAAGTGTAATGGTAATTGGTTGGCCATGATTGGTATGTTTGCCTTACTAGTAGAGTCCCTAGTGATGTGCACTGTGTGTGCCAGGGCTAGTAATGCAAAGGGTGTTCGGAGAAGAAAACTCAGGCCTGCAGTGTATGGCCTGTGCGCAGTTTGCTAAGTTAGAATGTTGGCCTGACAAGTGCAACCACTTCTCATGCCTTACTTTCCCTTTTGCGTACACAATGGGCACCCCTGTGGTAGGTTCCAGGTAACCCCTGGGCAGGGTGCTGTGTAAGTAAAAGGCAGGACATATACTGAGGTGTGTGTTATGTCCTGACAGTGAAAAACACTCCATTTCGTTTTTCACTGGTGAAAGGCCATTCTGCCCATAGGACAGAATGGGGGAGGCAGGGTATTGTGTTTGTTAGCCTAGTTTGTAAACAACAAGGGGGACAATGAGGGCTTGATTAAGGTCCACCGTACTTGCCCTGGGTAGAACTAGAAGACAAAAGAGGTACGGTGTTCCTGGGTGTCAAGTTGGCCACCTGGTTAGTACTCAGAGTGGTGGAGAGGTGGGAAATACCTCCTTTCGGAACTAGGACCCTCACACACCCAGCAAGCTAGGTGTCATGCTTCATCATATGGGTCTGCTCCTCGTCGAGCCGGCGCTGCAATGCTCGACGGGCACCCATAAAGGGGCTATTTATCGGAGATCTTTTGTTCCTTGCCGTATAGGTGCCGTGGGTGTGAGGGGCCTGGTAAGATGTAGATGTGGTGTGTGGGTTAAAACAGGTAAGGGAATCCTCTATAATTATTTTTATTCTGGAGAGGTCACAACCTGATTAAAAAGTAAAAAGAAGAAGGAGGGAGACTATTTTGTTTCAATCTGACAAAAATTACGCTCTACCCCTTAATGGTCAACATGTTTCTCGCCTATAAAATGTCTCTAATAGATCAGTTGGCGATTCCTCAGGACCTAGTGACTAAATGAAAACTATCTACAGTGTGTGGTGTGGTTCTACATACCACTTCTTCACTCGGTAGGACGTTGCCCCGGAGAAAAGCAGCCAACCTAGAGTCCAAACAAAAAGGATCAAAAAACCAAATGGAACTATTAGTACATGGTCCTATTGATTCAAGTGGGTGTGTTTCACCGTACACAACCTCTTTGAATCTATACAAGTGATAAAAACAACGTGATTTCATGCATATCACATTCTACGTGTGCCTTCATTTGTATTTAGAATATAAAACCTCTGTGTAACCAGTTAGAGTAATTGGACAACATGGTGAGTGAGTATCAGCTCACCTCTTAAGGATCAAGTGCTGCTTCATCAGACCGCAGTGGAGTATGTGGACACTCCTCAACGTAGTGTCGCTGTTTATTAAAAGGAAAAAAACAAACAACAAAATATGTTGGGTGTGGGCTTGTAGGCAAAACGTTTAGTTGCTAAGGCCATGACTCTAGAGCATTAAAAGTGAAAGTGGGCATGGTTCAGGTTAAAGTAAGCCCAACGTCGTGAAATTGGTATCATTGGCAATGTTATTCAACAGACTCAAAAGTGCCCCAGACCTGCCTGCGTAGCTGCTGGCGCCTTCACCATGCGCTCCGACATTATGCCAATCGTGCGATGTGTTAAGAGCGCCTACAGCGCCCAAGCTATGTCTTAGTGCAGAGCTCTACAGAACATCAGAGTCAGCGTACCCTTCCCAGAGACCAGCGGTAACTTGTCAGCAATTCCCAGCACCTCTTACCTCTCTTAAAAGCTTGTGACCAGGCATAGTCTCAACGTGTAATCCGTACTCACCTGCTTCCGCTCATTGCAGTCCGGCTCACCTACCCGCTCCGCTGCATCAGGAACGAAAAGACAGGTTGTCGGTTCCTGTCTTAAATACCCTCTCCTGGTGCCATTAAGCATGGTAAATCAGCCGCACCTGGTGTGTGGTGTGATGGTGTCGGCATGACATCATCTACATTGTAACCATGGAGGCCATCTTTGAATGTGGTGAAAGTCTATAGTTCTGGCTATTACCTTGATGTGGACGCGCATCAAGGGCTTCAATTTTGGCATTGAGTGGCGCGGTTTTATCAACAATGTGAACAAGAATGTATACAGTGCAAAAGTGCTCGCGTCACTGCGCTAAATTTGTGCATAAGTTGCTGGCGACTGCCGATTGGGTGATTCGTATGTCGGCCATCTTAGAGTGTAGTATTGTACTCTGTTAGTTATTAGATATATCGTCCTAAAATGGCCTAATCTCCATATCTGACTAGCCTGATGTCGATATCATGTGGCAGAGATGTATAAAGAGGTGAGAGACTAGCATGGAGTCCTAAGCTGATATATTCATTCATTAAAGTTGCAGATAATGGTTGTATATATCAGATTAATTAATGGTACTCCAGGGAATGGCGTCAATCAGGCCGTCATTTGCTAAGTCAAGACGGAACACCCACCTTTGTTCAATCCTGTACAAAGCAGTCTGTGTTATTTGTTGGTGGGATTCTAGGATGACCCAGCGTAGACTCTCTGGGGGGTGTCCGAGTTCAGAGAAGTGGGTGTATAGTTTGGTGGTAGTTTTATGGCAACGAATTTCGGGCCTGATTCACAGAACTAACTTACGTCAAAATCGTAAAGTTAGTACTTTTTGGTATTCACAGAATACACTTACTCATTTTGGTATTCACAGAATGAACTTACTCATTTCGGTATTCACAGAAGTTAGTAATCCTAACTTTAGGACTCCTAAATGCCTTCTGTGAATACCGAAAGTCTTAAAGTTAGGATTTTTCTCAGTTTAGGAGTAGTAAAGTTAGGACTCCTAACTTTAGGACTCCTAAATGCCTTCTGTGAATACCGAAAGTCTTAAAGTTAGGATTTTTCTCAGTTTAGGAGTAGTAAAGTTAGGACTCCTAACTTTAGGACTCCTAAATGCCTTCTGTGAATACCGAAAGTCTTAAAGTTAGAATTTTTCTCAGTTTAGGAGTAGTAAAGTTAGGACTCCTAACTTTACTACTCCTAAACTGAGAAAAATCCTAACTTTAAGACTTTCGGTATTCACAGAAGGCATTTAGGAGTCCTAAAGTTAGGACTACTAACTTCTGTGAATACCGAAATGAGTAAGTTCATTCTGTGAATACCAAAATGAGTAAGTGTATTCTGTGAATACTAAAAAGTACTAACTTTACGTTTTTGACGTAAGTTAGTTCTGTGAATCAGGCCCATTGCTCTTGTGCTCAGTGATTCTGACCTTAACGGGCCTCATGGTCATGCCAACATACCTCTTGTCACAAGGGCAGGTCAGCATGTACACACAACGTGGGGTGTTACAGTTAGTGTGTTTGATTAGCGTCCATGTAAATGTGTCTGATAGAACCAATTGTTTGGTGTGTCTGGTCTGTGGGCACACGATACAAGAGCCGCAGGGATAGTGTCCTGTCACGGGTGGGAGATCCCAAAGTTGCCTCTGGTTAGGGATGTTGCTCTTCTTGGGTCTAGTGTGCACCAACATATCTTTCAAATTGTTGGTACGTTTAAACGCAAACCTTGGTTTGGGTATTGACAGAGTACCCGTGTTCAGAATTGCCCAGTGTTTGTTCACTGCCTTCTTTATTAGATTGGATCTAGGTGTGTACGTGGTCACACAGGTCAAAATGTCAGTGGGTTCTTTCTCATGTACCTCTAGGAGGCTTTCACGATTATTGTTTCTTGCTCGTTTCATGCAAGAGTGAACCTGTTTCTTATGGTATTGTCTCTTCAGCAGATTGTCAGCCAGTATCTCTGCTTCAATTTTGTAGTCCTCTGTAGAACTACAATTTCTTCTAATTCTTAGAAATTGGCTGAAGGGAAGGTTATTTCTCAGTGTACCAGGATGATAGCTGCTGTACAGTAGCAAGCTGTTTCTGTCGGTAGGCTTGTTGTATAGGGATGTCGTTATTCTACCCTCTTGTAATCTGATGGTGAGATCTAGGAAGGCAATGTTCGTGGCAGATATAGTGTTGGTGAATTTCAAGTGCTGGTTTTTGTGTTAATCCACTCGCAAAATTCAGCGCATCTCTGTATGTCACCCTGCCAAAAGATGAGGATGTCATCTATGTACCTCTTCCACAGTCTCAGGTTAGCTCCGAAGGGGTTACTCGCATGTTGGATGGTCTCTTGTTCAAACGCCGCCATATACAAACATGTCACACTGGGGGCAAAGGTACTCCCCATCGAAGTACCCTGAGACTGGTGGAAGAGTTGGCTGTCAAACTCAAAAAAGTTTTCTGTTAAGGCCAGGGTGGCACATTGCATGATGAACGAAATGGGTGTTGCTGCTGTCCATTCACTCCCACTTAGTGCAGATTCTATTACTGCCAATGTCTCTCTCTGTGGGATATTGGTATACAGTTGTTCCACATCCAAGGTGACCAGGAGGTCAATATCGCCTGTGTTTTCTATTTCACCTATAACACAGAGGATATCTGTTGTGTCCCTGATGTATGATGGTGTCTGTTTGACCAAAGGTTGTAGGTAATGGTCGCAGAATTTTGAGAGCGGCTCTAAGAGTGAACCGATTCCTGAAACTATAGGTCTGCCCGGAACAGGGGTGGTCCCCTTATGTATTTTCGGCAGAGTGTAAAAATAGGGTGTTTTGGGATGTTTGGTAATTAAGAAATCAGCTTCTTTACCACTGATCCACCCATTACTCTCTGCCTCATAGACCATGGTGGTTATCTCTGTCGTTAATCGAGTCATGGGGTTTGTTGTTATCGGAGTATAGAATTTACTATTCCGTAGTTGGCGTTGTGCCTACAAGCCCACACCCAACATATTTTGTTGTTTGTTTTTTTCCTTTTAATAAACAGCGACACTACATTGAGTGTCCACATACTCCGCTGCGGTCTGATGAAGCAGCACTTGAATCCTTAAGAGGTGAGCTGATACTCACTCACCATGTTGTCCAATTACTCTAACTGGTTACACAGAGGTTTTATATTCTAAATACAAATGAAGGCACACGTAGAATGTGATATGCATGAAATCACGTTGTTTTTATCACTTGTATAGATTCAAAGAGGTTGTGTACGGTGAAACACACCCACTTGAATCAATAGGACCATGTACCAATATTTCCATTTGGTTTTTTGATCCTTTTTGTTTGGACTCTAGGTTGGCTGCTTTTCTCCGGGGCAACGTCCTACCGAGAGAAGAAGTGGTATGTAGAACCACACCGCACACTGTAGATAGTTTTCATTTAGTCACTAGGTCCTGAGGAATCGCCAACTGATCTATTAGAGACATTTTATAGGCGAGAAACATGTGGACCATTAAGGGGTAGAGCGTAATTTTTGTCAGATTGAAACAAAATAGTCGCCCTCCTTCTTCTTTTTACTTTTTAATCAGGTTGTGACCTCTCCAGAATAAAAATAATTATAGAGGATTCCCTTACCTGTTTTAACCCACACACCACATCTACATCTTACCAGGCCCCTCACACCCACGGCACCTATACGGCAAGGAACAAAAGATCTCCTATAAAGAGCCCCTTTATGGGTGCCCGTCGAGCATTGCAGCGCCGGCTCGACGAGGAGCAGACCCATATGATGAAGCATGACACCTAGCTTGCTGGGTGTGTGAGGGTCCTGGTTCCGAAAGGAGGTATTTCCCACCTCCCCACCACTCTGAGTACTAACCAGGTGGCCAACTTGCCACCCAGGAACACTGTTAGCCTAGTTTACCTTGAGTTTAAAATGGAGAGGTGAAGTTTTGTATGTATGAACTCACAGCGTCATAACCCATCTTTCTATGAAAGTGGTTTTGTCACTGTGTGTTCAGAAGCCGCTCTTTTAGAAAGTGGCTGAGTTTTGTGCTTTAGGCATTTCTGTGTGTCTCTGTTGAATGTGGATTGACTGTCTGGATCTGAGAGGGGAGGGGGTGAGATGGCACAGGCTGACCTGCAGCTGGAGAGTATGCGAGGAGAAGCCCCGGGAGGTGAAGAGGCCTGGGTTGCGGCTATAAAACAATTGACCCATCTCCTACTGAGTGATTGAGGTTCCAGACCCCCAGTATCAAAGGGAGAAAGGTGACAATCGGAATCGACGTGAAGTTCCATCAGCGTTGTGTGTGTGGCTTCGTGCCAGAAGAGACCCGGAGGGTGCGGTGGTGAACGTGCACCCGGAGTAACGTAATCTCAGGGGCGTGGGGTACGTGTGCCCTGTGGCCGCCTGAGACCTTCCTAACAGTCGCGGCCCGGACCGGCAGCCCCGGAGGAGCTGAGCTGCCAGGCCGAGCCGCTGAGGCCCATTGAGAAAGTTCTGCACAAAAGGCCTAGTTCATTGAAGGAGGAGAGGAGAGTGGGGTCCCGCCCCCAGGTAATGTGGATCACTGCCTGGGCGAGGTGCGGGCTCGGAGGGACACTCTCTCGGCCTCTCCGTCCTTTTGACGATGTGAGCCTTTGCTTCGGCTCAGATTGGGGCCCGTACTGACCAAGGAGTGGTGGTACTGGGGCCCGAGTGGGAAGCTGTACTTTATTTCATCGTGAATACGTGTGGGGGGCAATGTTATCGAAGAGGCTGACTGTCGTAATACACATTGCCAATATTGCTGCTAACGAACTGCCGGACTGTCTTATGACGCCTGACATTATTTCCGCCTAACGAAGTACATGATTGTAGCGCTACGCATTGCATTATTTCTCCCTTGCAAAGTACAGGATTGTAGCGGCCCGCATTGCATTATTTTGTCATTGCAACGTACATGATTGTAGCTACGCATTACATTATTCCTTAATTGCAAAGTACATGATTGTGGCGGCGCGCATTGCATTATTTCTCCCTTGCAAAGTACAGGATTGTAGCGGCCCGCATTGCATTATTTTGTCATTGCAATGTACATGATTGTAGCTACGCATTACATTATTCCTTAATTGCAAAATACATGATTGTGGCGGCGCGCATTGCATTGTTTCTTCATTGCAAAGTACGTGATTGGGGTGTGACGCATTGCATTATTCCTTCATTGCGCTGTACATGATTGTAGCGGTACACATTGCATAATTTCTCCCATTGCAGGTACCGGAGTGTATCGTTACGCATTGTATTATTTCTCCTGTGCCCGGCACAGGATTGTATCGTTACGCAGAGCACTATTATTTGTCCATTGCAACGTGTGTGATTCTAGCATTACGACCAGCATAGCGTTTGGAAAGCGGTGGTTGGGATTTGAACCTACCAGCCAGCCGGAACGAATATTACCCTTTATTATATGTTGGCTTTTGTAACGTGTGGTCTGATCGTATATCTTTCTATATAAAGTTTATACTCGTTTTATCAAACTCGTGTGGAGTCCATTTGTGGTGTCACCAGGGGGTTGCTGTGGGCGTGGTTGCACATACTGTACACTCGTGCCTTGGAGATAGGCCTGGCTGCTCGTGCCAAGCTACTAAGGGGGTGAGCAGGGCTATCTCAAACGGTGTCCTTACTTCGCCTAACATTGAGTGGGGAGTCCCGGGTAGCGCATTTGTGACAGTGACGCGCGACGGGGACTCCGGCTTCCAACAGGTAGGTTTTGCCATCGTATTTTTAATGAAGGATGCAATGCGGGTACAACGTCATGCCACACAAAATAACAGTCCAGCCCAACGCGTTTCGTGCGAACGAGCACTTCCTCATGGGCTGTGGGCTTTTTGGAGAAAAAGAACGGCAGTTTTGCGGCACCTTTTGAATAATCAATTACCCCGCCCCCGGGGCGTGGCCATCCGCGTGGCCTCCTGGTAGTTGTAGTGCCTTACTCTTACTCCAGTGAGATGCCGTGCCTCTCCCCCGGTAAAACATAATCAATTGTTCCAAGTGGGTTGTGGTGCATCACCATGCCTCCTCGCATGCACCTCACTTCCTTCATTTGTGGCACCTGTCCCTTTGTGCAGATGCGCCGGTTGGCGTTTTCGGCAGGGGATGCTCACCGCAGCGAGGCTCCTCCCGCGGCTCAGGCAAAGCCGCTAAATATCCAACCAAACAAGTTGCCTGCAATGGAAGGGCCCACACGGGTAGGTTTTGCCATCGTATTTTTAATGAAGGATGCAATGCGGATACAATGTCATGCCACACAAAATAACAGTCCAGCCCGACGCGTTTCGTGCTAACGAGCACTTCCACATGGGCTGTGGGCTTTTTGGAGAAAAAGAATGGCAGTTTTGCGGCACCTTTTGAATAATCAATTACCCTGCCCCCCTGGGCGTGGCCATCCACGTGGCCTCCTGGTAGTTGTAGTGCCTTACTCTTACTCCAGTTGGATGCCGTGCCTCTCCCCCGGTAAAACATAATCAATTGTCCCAAGTGGGTTGTGGTGCATCACCATGCCTCCTAGCATGCACCTCACTTCCTTCATTTGTGGCACCTGTCCCTTTGTACAGATGCGCCGGTTGGCGTTTTCGGCAGGGGATGCTCACCACAGCGGGGCTCCTCCTGCGGCTCAGGCAAAGCCGCTAAATATCCAACCAAACAAGTTGCCTGCAATGGAAGGGCCCACACAGGTAGGTTTTGCCATCGTATTTTTAATAAAGGATGCAATGCCGTTCTTTTTCTCCAAAAAGCCCACAGCCCATGAGGAAGTGCTCATTAGCATTAAACGCGTCGGGCTGGACTGTTATTTTGTGTGGCATGATGTTGTACCCGCATTGCATCCTTCATTAAAAATACGATGGCAAAACCTACCTGTGTGGGCCATTCCATTGCAGGCAACTTGTTTGGTTGGATATTTAGCGGCTTTGCCTGAGCCGCGGAAGGAGCCCTGCTGCGGTGAGCATACCCTGCCGAAAACGCCAACCGGCGCATCTGCAAAAGGGACAGGTGCCACAAATGAAGGAAGTGAGGTGCATGCGAGGAGGCATGGTGATGCACCACAACCCACTTGGGACAATTGATTATGTTTTACCGGGGAGAGGCACGGCATGTCACTGGAGTAAGAGTAAGGCACTACAACTAACAAGAGTCCACGCGGATGGCCACGCCCACGGGGGCGGGGTAATTGATTATTCAAAAGGTGCCGCAAAACTGCCGTTCTTTTTCTCCAAAAAGCCCACAGCCTATGAGGAAGTGCTCGTTAGCACGAAACGCGTCGGGCTGGACTGTTATTTTGTGTGGCATGACGTTGTACCCGCATTACATCCTTCATTAAAAATACGATGGCAAAACCTACCTGTGTGGGCCCTTCCATTGCAGGCAACTTGTTTGGTTGGATATTTAGCGGCTTTGCCTGAGCCGCGGGAGGAGCCCCGCTGCGGTGAGCATCCCCTGCCGAAAATACCAACCGGCGCATCTGCACAAAGGGACAGGTGCCACAAATGAAGAAAGTGAGGTGCATGCGAGGAGGCATGGTGATGCACCACAACCCACTTGGGACAATTGATTATGTTTTACCGGGGGAGAGGCACGGCATCTCACTGGAGTAAGAGTAAGGCACTACAACTACCAGGAGGCCATGCGGATGGCCACGCCAATGGGGCGGGGTAATTGATTATTGAAAAGGTGCTGCAAAACTGCCGTTCTTTTTCTCCAAAAAGCCTACAGCCCATGAAGAAGTGCTCGTTAGCACGAAATGCGTTGGGCTGGACTGTTATTTTGTGTGGCATGACGTTGTACCCGTATTGCATCCTTCATTAAAAATACGATGGCGAAACCTACCTGTGTAGGCCCTTCCATTGCAGGCAACTTGTTTGGTTGTATATATATATTCCACTCTCTGTCATCTTTTGAGTTCTCTTCGAACACACGGACACGGACCACAAAGTAAGTGTTGAATTCCTTCTTTTAATTTGATGCCGCCATTACGTGTTTCGGCTCCTCAAGAGCCTTGATCACATGACATGACGTTGCGGTGCTGTTTTTTATATATATATACATACATACATATATACATACATATATATATATATATATATATATATATATATATATACATACATATATATATATTATCTACTGGCGGTCGCCAGTAGATAGTTATAGTTACAACCTATTATCCATAGGAAATCCGCGACATTCTATTTGAAATAACTCTCTTGCTGGTTGACGTATCTTCGCAAAATTTTCAAACTTTGTGGCCCGCTCCGGTCCGCTCCTACCCTGAAAGTCTCGGGGGATTCGTCAAGCGGGGCCGAGAAAAAGGGGGTCCCAAAACGCGTTTTCCCCATGCAATTTTCCATAGGAAACTTTAGACACGGCTACAGCCCGAACTGCTGAACGGAATTACACCAAATTTGGCAAAGAGGTAGTTCTTGGTTCAGAAAGAACCCTTTTGTTAAATGGTGTAAATCCGTTCAGTAGTTGCTGAGAAAATCAAAAGTAAAAAGATAGTGATATCTATGGCCGCGTCGGATTCGCGCACCCTCCCGATCACGAGCTGCATGCTAATTGGCTGTCAACACTCCAAATCAGGAAGTGTTGGCAGCCATTTTGTCCCTTGGTAGAACCGAGGGACAGAAACAAGTGCGCAAAGCGCACAAAGGGGGCAGGGTAGAAACACCCTGACCCCCTAGGTCTGCTCAGGGGGTCCCACAAGGACCTAAATCGGCAGGATGCGCTCAGGGTGCGCGAATCCTGCCGGAAAAAAAAAAATCGAAGCGCGCCAAGTCCCGGGGGCATGCTGGGGGGTTAATTTTATGTGTGGGGGCCTCTAAGGGCTCCCCAAGCCCGGGGACCACCACCCCCGGGGCTTTATGTAGAATGGTGCGGGAGGGCTCTGAGCCCTCCCGCAGCCCCGGGACCGCCACCTCCCGGGGCTTCTTTTTTATTTTTGAAAAACCTGTGTGGGGGCTC
Organism: Calotriton arnoldi; assembly: GCA_963921515.1. Lineage (NCBI taxonomy): Eukaryota > Metazoa > Chordata > Amphibia > Caudata > Salamandridae > Calotriton > Calotriton arnoldi. Next base: position 632,295 of record CAWUFW010004304.1, read on the forward strand.
CAGCCCCCACACGCCCGGGACCACCACCTCCCGGGGCACTAAGAAAATTACAATGGGGGTCTGTTTTGGACCCTCAAGCCCCAGGGACCACCACCTCCCCGGGGCTGTGCACTGAATGGGAGGGGGCCGCGCGGCCCCCCTCCTGGAGCCTGTGGTGGCCCTGGGGACCGCCACCCCCAGGGCCGGCTCCTGCAGTGTCCCGGGGTGCCTACCCCCGGGACACTGCTGTTTGCAATGACAGGACGGGAGCCTCGCGGCTCCCGTCCTGTCATTGCAAACTGCTTTGGATATTGGAAGAGAGAGCAGGAAACCTGCTCTCTCTTCCAATATCCAAGCTGATTGCTTTCCACATGGGGAGCTGCATCTTAGCAGCTCCCCATGTGTAAAGCAATGCCGGCTCCCGTAGGACACGGGGAGCCGGCGGGACTGTGGGGGTTTGGGGACCCCCACAGTCCCCAACGAGAGGCCAGGCCCCGGGGATGGAGTCCCCGGGGCCATAAGTGGCCACGGAGGGGGCCACGCAGCCCCCTCCTCAAAGGTAAAAAAGTTAAAAAAAAAAAAAGTGCAAGGCCGGCCCCGGGGATGGGGTCCCCGGGGCCTTAAATGGCCTGAGGAGGGGGCCACGCAGCCCCCTCCAAATAAAAAAAAAAAGAGGCCATGCCCCGGGGGATGGGGTTCCCGGGGCCAATACAGGCCCAGGGAAGGGGGCCACGTGGCCCCCTTCCCGTTTTTTTTTTAAAATTTAATTAAAAAAGGGGTAAGGCCCTGGGGGATGGGGTCCACAGGGCCCAAAAACAGGAAAAAGGAAGGGGGCTACACAGCCCCCCTTCAGGGGACAAAAAACAAACAAAAAAAAAAAACGATCGGGCCCGCAGGCCCCGCCCCTTCCTTCACCACTCTGCAAACGCGCCCCTGGCGCGTTTGCAGAGGGGAACGAATCCCCTTGAATACTGGGGTCCCTGGGGCCAACTAGCCCACCAGGAACCTCCAGTATGCGCTAGGGCTGCGTTGCAGAGAGGTGTACAGAGGCCACGCCCTTTTTACACCTCTCTGCAACGCAGCTCTGTGGCGCTTTTTGGATATACCTGTTGGGCTAGTTGGCCCCCAGGGACCCTCAGGATTCAAGGGAGTTAATCCCCGACTTAAAACGCGCCACGGGCGCGTTTGCACAGTGGTGAAGGGAGGGGCGGGGCTTCAGGTGACATCTGTGCAAACGCGCCCCGTGGCGCGTTTTAAGTTGGGGATTAAATCCCTTCAATCCTGAGGGTCCCTGGGGCCAACTAGCCCAACAGGTACATCCAGAAAGCGCCACAGAGCTGCGTTGCAGAGAGGTGTAAAAGGGGTGTGGCCTCTCTACACGTCTCTGCAACGCAGCCCCTGGCGCATATTGGAGGTTCCTGGTGGGCTAGTTGGCCCCTAGGGACCCTCAGGATTCAAGGGGACTTAATCCCCAACTTAAAACGCGCCACGGGCGCGTTTGCACAGATGTCACCTCAGGCCCCGCCCCTCCCTTCACCATTGTGCAAATATTCTTCTAAAATCATCCGAAATACGAATTCCGATTTACTCACCTGTTATAAGGAGAGACCTCAGTGCTGTATCTTTCAGTCCAGTACAGGTCCTGAAAAGTAATTTTAACCGTACTTACCAGTAACTTGAATTTCCTTCCATAGGATATCATTGCCTGCTTTTTGCTGAAAAAGTTTCTAAGTGTTGATTTTTGAAACCTACAAATATTCCTCTAAAATCAGCCGAAATACGAATTCCGATTTACTCACCTGTTATAAGGAGAGACCTCAGTGCTGTATCTTTCAGCCCAGTACTGGTCCTGAAAAGTAATTTTAACCATACTTACCAGTAACTTGAATTTCCTTCCATAGGCTAACATTGACTGGTTTCACTTGGAAATTCTTCTAAGTGTGGAGTTTTGGAACTTTAAATTATTCTTCTAAAATCAGCCGAAATACGAATTCCGATTTACTCACCTGTTATCAGGAGAGAACCCAGTGCTGCATCTTTAGCCCAGCACTGACCCTGAAAAGTAATTTTAACCGTACTTACCAGTAACTTATCTTTTCTTCCATAGGAATACATTGTCTGGTTTTCAGCAGAAAAGTTTCAAAGTGTCGATTTTCACAAACTACAAATATTCCTTAAAAATCGCCTGTATGACTTAAACGCATTTTTTCAACTGTTTACAGGAGATGCACCAACACTGAGTAACACGGAGTAAGAAAAAGTAACGATAACAGTTTTTACCTGCTAAGTGAATTTCCTTCCATAGGATAACATTGGTGATTCTATGAGGAAAAGTTTCTAAGTGTCAACTTTTAAAATACAATAATATTCCTTAAAAATCACGACTGTAACCAAAACGCTTTTACTCAACTGTTTACAGGAGATGTCCCAGGACTGAATCTAGGATCCAGTCCTGTGGTTAGAAAAGTAATCCATAAAGTAACTAATTGCATTTAACTAGAAATTCACATTGAACTGAATGTTGCATTGTGTTTGAAAATGTGTTGCCCATTGCAACAACTGTAACTACTGTACTTAAAAGTCTATTGCCTATGTGCTAAGTATTTAAACTAAAGTAATTCATTCTGAGAAAGTATTTTTGTAATGTAATGTATAATGTAATTACAATGTAATTTAAAAAATAAAATATGTAAAAGAAATTGTTTCTAAAAATGTAGTAAATCAGTATGAAAAAAATTAATATAAAAATTAATACATTTAAAAAATGTCATTTAAAAAACCTTTGAAATTCACTGAAAAACCGTAGGTTTCAGGCACGTTATAGTTACAAATTAGCATTTAAAAAACCTTTGAAATTCACTGAAAAAACCATAGGTTTTAGGGACAGTTATAGTTACAAATTAGCATTTAAAAACCTTTGAAATTCACTGAAAAAACCATAGGTTTCAGATATGTTATAGTTACAAATTAGCATTTAAAAAACCTTTGAAATTCACTGAAAAAACCATAGGTTTTAGGGACAGTTATAGTTAGTTGGACATTTCACTCGTACAAAACCCGTGAAATTCCCCCGTTATAGTTAGTTCAGCTAACTATAACTCGCGCCCCCGCAATGCACTGCTGATGACGTCACATATTACATCACTCATGACATGGTCAGTGACATCACTGATGACATCACTGATGACATCTCAAATGACATCACTGATGACATCATCCACGTGATAATCTGATGCAGCTCCTCACACCCTAATATAACCTTTGATACACCCAATCTAAATTACAGACTGCCATTCGCAAAACTATAGACACTCCAACACCAATAACTACATACCCACTCACTGATTCTTAGGTCTACACACACACATCCACTCACTCACCCGTACAGTCACTCATACTTATGGTCACTCAGTACAGGACTATCATATGCACTCTTACTCCTATATAGACACTCAAACACCACCACTCATCCATAGAGGTACTCACACACCTAGTCAGTCATGCAAATAATTAAACACACTGCCATTTACTCACCTATACAGTTATACACACACCAGCTCACTTAATCATACAAATACTAGCACATTGTTACGCTCTTATACAATCACTGATACAAGCACACACTCATCCATACAGCCACTATCACAATCACTCACTCTCGCTTATAGCTATTTATATACTCCAACACACATATATACTGGCTTTCACATATGTAGTTACTCACACATGTACCACTGGGACATACATTCACTCACTAACACACTTACACACACTTACCCACCCATACAGTCTATCACAGATGCACTCTTGAAACCATCCACCCAGTGAATCACCCACTCACACATCTATGCACAGAGTCGCACACACCCCACCCACACAAACACTCAGGCACCCATACAGATACTCAGACAACCAATCAATAACTCATATAGACACTCATGTAGCTATTCACAAACCCATGCAGCCACTTACACAGCAACAGACAGACGGATACAGACATTCACCCAGTTTAGTCACTAACCCATGCATTCAGTAAGATACGTTAAATCACTCACTTATAGAGTCAGTCACGCACCTACTAAATCATCCATACAGACACTTACACACCCACTCATTCTTCAATACGTCTTTTCCTATATATATATTAAAAATATTTAAACTTTACAGAAACACACAGTCACTGGATGATGTCATCAGTGATGTCATTTGAGATGTCATCAGTGATGTCATCAGTGATGTCACTGACCATGTCATGAGTGATGTCACTGACCATGTCATGAGTGATGTAATATGTGACGTCATCAGCAGTGCATTGCGGGGCGCGAGTTATAGTTAGCTGAACTAACTATAACGGGGAATTTCACGGGTTTTGTACGAGTGAAATGTCCAACTAACTATAACTGTCCCTAAAACCTATGGTTTTTTCAGTGAATTTCAAAGGTTTTTTAAATGCTAATTTGTAACTATAACATATTTGAAACCTATGGTTTTTTCAGTGAATTTCAAAGGTTTTTTAAATGCTAATTTGTAACTATAACTGTCCCTAAAACCTATGGTTTTTTCAGTGAATATATATATATATATATATATATATATATATATATATATATATATATATATATATATATATATATATATAAAGTCCCACTCAGTCGGTTTGCTGAGGTTTTCAGTGGCCCTTTCTCCCCCACCATGCAAACGCACCTCCTGGCGCACTACTAGTTGGGGGATGAAGTCCCCTTGGTTCTTGAGGGTCCTTGGGTGCCAACAAGCCCTCTTGTTACCTCCAGTAAGACCCACACAGCTGGATTGCTGGAAGGTCATCAGAGGCCACGCCGCCTTTCTCCAGCACTCTGCAAACGCGCCTCCCATCACACTGCTGCTTGGAGGAAGATTTTTACTTAGGCCTGAGGCCCTCAGGAGGCTAGGTGACGTCATCCCCCACCAGCAGTGCACCGAGGGGTGTGTTTGCAGAGTGGTGGAGAAAGGGTGCATGGCCTCTGACCTCCTCTCAGTAATCCCACTATGTGGGGCTTACTTGAGGTAACAGGAGGTCTTGTTGGCCCCTAAGGATCATCAGCAGCCAAGTGGACTTCATCACCCAACCAGCAACGCACAAGGAGGCGTGTTTGCAGAGTGGTTGAGAAAGGGGGCGGGCCTCTGGTGAGTTACCAGCTTTTTTTTCGTTTTCTTTTTCTATCTTTTAGGACAAGAGCTGCATGGCCCCCCTTCCCTGGACCATTTTGGGGCCTGGGGACCCAATCCCCAGGGCCTGCCCCTTTTAAAAAGTTTTTATTAAAAAAAAAAAAAAAAGGGAGGGGGACGTGCGCACACCCCTCCCAGGAAGACTTCCGCCCCGGGGACCCTATCCACGGGGCCCGGCCTTTTATTTTTTTTTTATATAATTGAAAGGGAGGGGGGCCGAGTGGCCACCCCTCCCAGGACATTTGTAGCCCCGGTGATCCCATCCCCCGGGCCCTACCTCATTTAAAACAAAAGGGAGGCCGTCTACTTTTCTGCCAAACTTGGTGTAATTCCGTCCAGCAGTTCGGGCTGCAGGTTCGACAACGCATTCCTATGGGAATTAACATTGCAAATGCACCCTTATTTTGTGCCCTATTTCTCGGTCCCCACTGCATAGATCAACCCCAACCTCTCAATGATACACAGAACCTACCTTGACACCTTTTTGGAAAATTTTATGAAGATTGGTCGAACGACGCCAAAGTTATAGCAAAGTCAAAAAAAATGTTTCTTATGAAAACATGGTCCTAACTATAAATATCTACTCGCGACTATCCCTGAAAGACTGCTCCGTATACAAATTCATGGGCATCAGCAATCTGACTTCTGCAGCATAATCTTTTGAACATCCAGTGGCAGGCGAGGAGTCCTGGTATGCACAGCCCGAGAGTGGCTGTAATTAAAGATGATAACAGCGTGGCAAAGCAGTGACTTTTCAAGAATACTCACTTATTGGGTTGAGTTTATTGAAGGCATCTGAGTCTTAAAAACAGTGTGATGAATGCTGCATTTGTTTTATGCCACTTTGGCAGCTTTGATGTCGATAACATTTGTGAAGTCTTTCTTTTATCATCAAGCAGTGAACCTACCAATGAAAACAATGTTCCATAGATTTGAATGAACACAGAATACTGTGCATTTAAATATGTTTGAAGCATTGAGAAAGGCGATCTTTGTGCTGTAATGCGTCTGTAAGAATAAACACATTAAGGATCATGTGAGTGCCTAGAAGTGACTTCTTTGAGCCATAATTTCCTAACGTGAGTTCTACCATCAAGCATGTGAAGGCACCTGCCGTGAGTTCGGCAGCAGTTGGTGGAATTCCACTTTATGTGAAATGTTGAAGCTGTCAGAACCGCCCCTGAAAGAATGCTCTGTCGACCTGAAAAGGTCATGAATTATACAAATTCATGGACTTCAGTAATCTGACTGACTCCTGCGGAAAACTCCAGTGTCATGGCAAGGAGTCCTGGTATGCACAGCCTGAAGGGAGCCCAAGGGTTTCTGTAATTAACGCCTTAACCGTGGCGGCAATTCCGCCGCGGTGCGGGGCGTTCCATTAAGTGGGCGGGGCCGCGTCGGCCAACGGACGTGCGCAGCACTACCGAGGTAATGCTTGCGACGGCCGTTGGCCGACGGGCGCACTTAAAGGGTTAATGATGATAACAACATGACAAAGCAGTGACTTTTTATGAATACTTACCTATTGGGGTGAGTTTATTGAAGGCCTCTGAGTCTTAAGAACCGTGGGCCCGATTCACAAAAGTAATCTGAGACGAAATCCTAACTTTACGACTTTCGGTATTCACAAAGGGCATTTAGGAGTAGTAAAGTTAGGATTTTGTCTCAGTTAAACTTAAGTTTTGGTCTTAAGTTTAACTCAAGTAAAACTTAAGTTTAACTGAGACAAAATCCTAACTTTACTACTCCTAAATGCCCTTTGTGAATACCGAAAGTCGTAAAGTTAGGATTTTGTCTCAGATTACTGTTGTGAATCGGGCCCAGTGTGATGATGCTGCATTTGTATTATACCACTGTGACAGCCGTGATGTCAATAAAATCAGTTAAGTCTTTCTTTTATCATCATGCAGTGAACCTACCAATGTAAACAAGGTTCTGTAAATTTAAATGAACCCAAAATGATGTCTTCACTGATGTCATCAGTGATGTCACTGACCATGTCATCAGTGATGTGATATGTGAGGTTTATAAGCAGTGCATTATGGACGAGTAAGTTGTAGTTAGCTCAGGTAACTATAACTTCTGAATTTCTATGATTTCGTATGAGTGAAATCAGAGCCTAACCTCACCAAAGAGTTCTAATGACCAACTAGAGCACTAACATTTTGTATTCAAGACAAAAGTGAGGTGCACCTAAACTCTATTTTGTTGGAATACGAGCTGTTCACTTAAAGCCTTTTCCTGAAGGGCAGGTTGAAGTAAATGAGCATTGACATGTTACCAGTGGGTTAAAAAGGTGGCGTGGGATGAGGGTTTTTAGTAATTTGAGACATAGTGTAGAGGTGTTTTAAAACACAAGCAATGTGGACAATTGCCCTGGGCACCCACCTTCCAAGGGCCTCCTGGTAAAGTGAACTTTGTCTCTAACATCTGTCTATTTAAAGTCTATTTCTCTTTCTCAACAAGTAATCCATTACTCAACCTACCCATCTTCTCAGTCGCTCTCTTAAATTTAAAATAGTAACATTTTGGTATACAACTATATTACTGAGTGGCAGTAGTCATTCTGTAGTTGATATTTGTCTCTTAATAACGTTGCCCCCATTTGAAGAATGTCAGTGAAACTTTGCAGGCCTGGTGTACTTGTTTCATTCTCAGAGGACTGAAAGTTTCAAGGCGTTTGGTCAAGGAGGTGAAGCGAAAAATGGGGGGTCACAAAACTGGCTTGAAATGCAATGCATTTTCCATAGACTTTTGCATTTCTCAAAGCACAAAATTGTTAGGCTGGATTTTTATGAAATTTGGCAGAATTACATATTAGGGTGCGCAGATGATTCTGTGGGGTAGTGCAAGAAAGTAGATCAATCAATCAATCAATCAATCAATCAAGTAGAGTAAGTAAATGTTTAGTTATAAGGTATTTTAACTTAGTAATATCTGCTTGGCTATGACAAAGGATTATCTGATTGGCTAATGTGTCCTTTTCCAAAACATTTAGACAGCCATGTTGTTTTTTACACTAGTTTGCCTTTGTTTTGTGTCACACCTTAAGAATAAGTTCATAAATAATTTTTGTGTTTTACTTTTCATTATTAAGACTTTAATAAACGGGTAGAAAAAATAATAAAAAATTCACTATATGCTTTTAAAAAATTCTAAGGCGTACCGCAGGACAACCTTAAAAGTTTCCAGAGAATACCGTGGTACCGGAAAAGTATTTTTAAAAAAGAGGCTAGATATTTTTACATTAACTAATAGACAATTTGTCTTGCTCTTAAAAGAGTATTTGATTACAATTGTTTAGTTTGTATTTATATATGATTTTGCAGCAATTATTGGATGTTAATAATAAACACATTATTGCCATGTGAGGTAAAATGTAAAAAGAGCATGGGAGCACAGTGCCTCACAATCCAGCACTAACTTCACCCCAATGCATCATGGTAAATGCAGTACATGATAACACTTACTTCAGTGACACTCTTTAGTTTTTCACCCTTGTTAGTGCAGACAGTGCTGTGTAACTCTAGACATGTGCTTCTGGATTCACTCCTTTATCAGTAGAGAGCAACTCAAGTAATTGTGGGGTTGTTCGAAATGCTGCCCAAAGTCACGTCCCAGGTCTCTGTACCACTCACTGGGTGTAGGTGCACCAACACAAGCATGTCAGCTCAATAGCTCAAGGGAGCCTTTCCAACCAGAAGAAGGGTGGGAGCCACCTGCTTCATATCCAGGCACAGTTGAACTGCTGTAGTACAAATCAACTTCAACTAAAACTTGGATAAAGAGCTACTTATTGACTAATTGTATTTTATTAGGTAACAAATATGAGCATTTACTACTATTTAAGGTAAATACAAATAAAGCGGCCCTATTTTAACCCTTTCCGTGCGTCGGACGGCCGGGAGCCGTCCGACGTCATGGGTGGCGTGTGCGTGGGACGGCTCCCGGCCGTCCTAGCACCCACCCATGGGGGAAGCGCTGGCGCTCCACCCGTGGGTCGCCCTAAAAGCTGCCCCCACCTGGGAAGGCAGGGGAAGCCCTTCCCCTGCCCCCCTCCCCCTCCCTCCACGTCATCTAATGACGTCAGCACGCGAGGCGCGCTGGCGTCATTAGAGGATACCGGATGCACTGGAAGCCATTTGCTTCCAGTGCATCCAGGGAAATGGAGGTGAGTTTCTCCTCGGGGAGGGTGGGGGCTACTTTTTAAAAGGCATCGGAGGAAAGGAAGGGTTTTCCTTTCCTCCGATGTCTTTTAAAAAAGCATTCCTGCTGCACCATCACGCCTGGGGCGCGATCGTGCAGCAGGAATGCCCGTTTTCTTTTTTTTTAAAGGGACATTTTGTTTCGGGGAGCGGCCCCTTGGGCAAGGGTCGCTCCCCTTGGGGGAGCAATGTTTGTACTTTGTTCTGCCCCCAATAGGGGGGGCAGATTGGCCACAAATTTAATTATTTACATTATTAGGGCCCACTGGACCACCAGGGATTTTTTTTATTTTTTAAAATGGCCATTTTGTTTTGGGGAGCGGCCCCTTGGGCAAGGGTCGCTCCCCTTGGGGGAGCAATGTTTGTACTTTGTTCTGCCCCCAATAGGGGGGGCAGATTGGCCACAAATTTAATTATTTACATGCATAGGTGCCCACTGGGCCACCAGGGATTTTTTTTTATTTTTTAAAATGGCCATTTTGTTTCAGGGAGCGGCCCCTTAGGCAAGGGTCGCTCCCCTATTTGGGGGCAATATGTTTTGGCTGTGTCTGCCCCCCTAGGGGGCAGATCGCGCCATTATTTTTAAATTAAAGTGGCCCACTAGACCACCAGGGATACATTTATGGGGAGTGGCCCCTTGGGCAAGGGTCGCTCCCCTTGGGGGCATTGTTTTTGGCTGTCTTCCCTCTGGGGGGGGGCAGATCTTGCCATATTTATTTATTTAGTGGCCCACTAGACCACCAGGGATTATTTTGTGGGGAGTGGCCCCTTGGGCAAGGGTCACTCCCCCTTGGGGGCAATGTTTTTGGCTGTCTGCGTCCCCCTAGGGGGGCAGATCTCGCCATTTTCTTTATGTAGTTGCCCACTAGACCACCAGGGATTAATTTGTAGGGAGTGGCCCCTTGGGCAAGGGTCGCTCGCCCTTGGGGGCAATGTTTTTGGCTGTCTGTTCCCCCCCTAGGGGGGCAGATCTTGCAATTTTTTATTAAGTGGCCCACTAGACCACTAGGGATTAATTTGTGGGGAGTGGCCCCTTGGGCAAGGGTCGCTCCCCTTTGGGGAGCATTAATTTGCCGTTTCTGCCCCCCTGGGGGGCAGATCGGCAGATTTATTTTTTTATATGGCCACTAGGCCACCAGGGATTTTTTGTTGTTATGTTGGGGAGCAGCCCCTTGGGCAAGGGTCGCTCCCCTTTATGGGAGAATGATTGGGGCCATTTCTGCCCTCTTTGGGTGGCAGATCAGCAGTATGTTTTTATGCCCAGGGGGCAGAAGCCACTAGACACCAGGGTTTTATAAATTTTGGTGTTGGGGAGTGGCCTCTTGGGCAAGGGTTGCTCCCCTTTTACGGGGTGAATATTTTTTTTATACTGTTAGGCCCACCTACCCCTTAGCTTGGCTGGTGGATTGTGTGTGGACTGGTGCATTATTTGCATATGTGATTGTAATGTTTTTTTTTCTCCTTTTTATTCTAGTGTTAAGCTTTTGATTCCTGTTTGCGGTTTCGGCAGTGGTTGTTCTGCAGTTTTGCGTATTTGCATTTTTTGGTAAGAAAATCATTTTTGTTGTATTTACTCCAAATGAGTATTATTGTCATGCATGGATGAATTTTTTGTAAGTGGTGTCATAATAGCAGCATATTTAGTTAGTGTTTTGTGCATGAAATTCTTTGCGATGTGTTTTGCATTGTCTTATGTGTAATTTTCTTTTTTTTTCTTATTTAGTGGGATACTGTTGGTCCTTACTGTGTCTGTGCAGAGTAGGTGGTGGTGAGTCTAGCTGCTTCTGGCAAGTGAGTGGTATAGTGTTGGAGTATATAGGTCTTTGTGATAAAGCTACATTTTGTTTATTTCTTTTTTTTACAAAGGGTTTGTTGTTGTTGACTTGTTTGACAAGTTACCTTTATTAGTAAGCATTATGGCTAGCCGTAGAATTACTGCTCAGCAGGTGGTTGGTATGCTTCTTGAGTCTTCCTCTGAGCAGGATTATGAGACTGGCAGTGCGTCTGAGGGAGAGGAGGGAGGGGAAGATTCAGGCAGTGAGTTTTCTCTCCACATGGAATCATCGGATGATGAAGCTACTCTCAGTGCGGATGAAGCTACTCTCAGTGCGGATGAAGTGCCTGTTTTAGAGGAGGACACTGATGTGCCGATGGTGCAAGAGGCATCTGGATTGCAGCCTGAGGCTGCTAGGCTTTCTACTGGAAGTGCTGGACTCTGGGTTGATCCAAACATGGTGCAGCCGGTGCTGCCTGCCTTTAGTGGTGATGCAGGGTGTAGAGTGGATAGTGAAATTTTTTTGCCTATACAGTTTTTTCTGTTGCTCACGGATGATGTATTTTTGGGTGAGATTGTTGAGCAGACTAATTTGTATGCTGAACAGTTTTTGAGGGACAACAGTGCCAGACTTAGGCCCCGCTCTAGAGCTACCCGGTGGACTCCCACAAATCTGGATGAGATGAAGAAGTTTTTGGGTTTGACTTTTTTGATGGGCTTGATAAGGAAGCCGTCCCTGGCTTCATATTGGTCTACCAGTCCCTTGATGGCAACGGCCATATTTCCTGCAATTATGAGTCGTGATCGGTATTTACTTTTGCTTCGGATGCTGCATTTTTTTGATAATGCTTTGGTGTTGCCACGAGGTAACCCTGACTGTGACCGTCTTTTTAAGATTCGGCCTGTTCTTGATCACTTTGTAGATCAATTTTCAGAGATCTATACTCCAGGCAAAGAAATATCTCTTGATGAGTCTTTGGTCCTGTTCAAGGGCTGTTTGGTTTTTAGGCAGTACATTCCTAGCAAGAGGGCACGTTATGGAATTAAGATGTATATGTTGTCTGAGAGTAGGACAGGATATGTCTATAATTTCCGGGTGTACACTGGTAGGGATTCCACTATTGACCCCCCTGGTTGTCCGTCCACTTTTGGAGTTTCTGAGAAAATTGTGTGGGATCTTGCTAGAGGACTGTTTAACAGAGGCCACCATTTGTACCTCGATAACTTCTACACTGCTGTGCAATTGTTTAAGGAATTGTTCAAAGTGGACACTTTTGCTTGAGGCACAATCCGCTCCAACCGTAAAGGTTACCCAAAAGAGCTTGTTTGCAAAAAGCTTCAGAGGGGACAGTGCAGTGCCTTGCGTAGTGAGGAACTGCTAGCTGTGAAATTTGTGGACAGGAGGGATGTGTACATGCTGACTACCATTCATGATGAGAGTACTTCACCTGTGACTGTTTGGGGTCAGACTGCTGAAGTGCGCAAACCTGTGTGCATTGTAGACTACAATAAGCACATGGGTGGTGTCGATAGAGTAGATCAGAGGTTGGAACCTTACACTGCTATTCGTAAGGCTTACATTTGGTATAAGAAGTTGGCCATCCATCTCTTCAATTTAGCAACTTTCAATGCTTTTGTTGTGTACAAGGAGTGTTCTCCTGCGTCAAAGATTACTTTTGTTCAGTTTCAGGAGTCTGTGATAGGCAGCCTTGTTGTTGTGGAACAGGCAAGGGTTCCTAGAGTTGGAGTGGTGGAGGATGTGGCTAGATTGAAAGATCGCCACTTTCCTGATTTAATTCCACCACGCCCAAAAAAAACAATCCCTGTAAGAGATGTAGAGTCTGCTTGCGCAGAGGTGTGCGGAAGGAGAGTCGTATGCACTGTGCCGATTGTCCTTCTAATCCTGGGCTGTGTGTGCCCACATGTTTCATATTGTATCACACTCAAAAGAGTTTTTGGGAGCAACCGTGAGTCTAATAGTGTACTGCCTGGTCTGTATGGTTTTATATAGTTGTTCAGTTTCACGTTTGGCAATAGAATGATGTCTTTAGTTACTGCTGTTGTTTTTATAGTTATAGTTTTGTATCTAGTTGCAATTGGTTTGTGTTTTCTTTCTTGTTTAAAGAAATGTTTATGACGGTGTGCGTGGACTGGCGCTTGGCTGGCGGTGTGCGTGGACTGGCGATTGGCTGGCGGTGTGCGTGGACTGGCGCTTGGCTGGCGGTGAGTGGACTGGCGCTTGGCTGGAGGTGTGCGTGGATTGGCGCTTGGCTGGCGGTGTGCATGGATTGGCGCTTGGCTGGCAGTGTGCGTGGACTGGCGCTTGGCTGGTGGTGTGTGTGGACTGGCGCTTGGCTGGCGGTGTGCGTGAACGGGCTCTTGGCTTGCGGTGTGTGAGTAGTGACTTGCTGCTGGTCACTACACACACTGCTAGCTAAACGCCACTCCACGCATTCCGTGAGCTGGTGTCGTTGCTGTGTCAGGAATGTGGGCGTGTGAAAGTGATGGGCCCTTGAATGGCGCTGTCTGCTGGTGTGAGTGTTGTAATGTGCTGGGCCCGCGGCTGGCGGTGTGAATGGTTTTGTATGTGTCACAAGTATGAAAGGTGTATGAATGGCCTGTAAAGCGGTTGGTGCCTTGTCGTGGCTTTACAGTTCACGAGCTGTGAGTCAATGGTTCAGTTTCTCGTCCTTTCAATTATTAACAGTGCATTTCATTTTTGTGAAATCTCTGGTTAATACAACTGTATATACTGAACCATCACTCACCCTCGTGCCAAATCCAACCAGTATGTCTGTGTGCTTGAAGAATAGGTGGTTGTGCAGAAATATTTGTCTTTTCTGTCTTTCTCAAGCAGGGTGTACCTTGTCCCTTTTTGTGATTGTTGTAATGTGTTGGTTTCGTGCCTGGTGTTGTGAATGGTCTTGTGTGTATCACGTATGAAAGGTGTGTGAATGGCCTGTAAAGCGGTTGGGGCCTTGACGTGGCATTACAGCTCACGAGCTGCGAGTCACTGGTTCAGTTTTTTGTCTTTTGAATTATTGACAGTGCATTTCATTTTTGTGAAATCTCTTGTTAATAAAATTTTATATACTGAACCATCACTCGCCCTCGTGCCAAATCCAACCAATATGTGTGTGTGCTTGAGGAATAGATGGCTGTGCAGTAATCTTTGTCTTTTTAGTCTCTCTGCCAAGTTGTACATTCCATCTAAGAATAACCTACCAACTGTAGATATTGTCGTAAACTAAACACCCATGGGAGTACATGGTGATGTCTCTCTAGTGGATCCCAACAAGTTATCTTACCCACATTGTCCAGCAAACCTCAATATGTGTCTGTCACATTTTCCTTGCATTATTGTGACAAAATGTTCACGCTGCAGAAAGAAAGAACAAATTTCCTACCCCCCGCCTTTCTCCAAGTATCCCAATAGAAATGGTACCTCACTCGCGTGGGTGGGTCAAGGACCCGTGACAGGCAAGGGCCCAAAACATACTGAGGCGACATCAAAATTGCCTATCACAAAACGACCTGGTTTTGCAAGGGGGTCACCTGGGTTTTGGCCCCGTGCTCGGCGGCCAGCTATGGAAACCTACCAAACCCACACATTTCTGAAACCTAGACACCCGGGGATTCCAGGGATCTATGGCTTGCGTGGATCCCCCAACGTTTTCTTACCCAGAATCCCCTGCAAACCTCAAATTTAGCTGAAAAAAATCACTTTTTCCACAAATATTTGTGTGGGAAAGTTGTGGCATCACCGGGCTGACAAAAATGTCCTACCACCCAGTGTTCCTCCGGGTCGCCACATAAAAATGGTGCCTCACTCGTGTGGGAGGCCCAAGTACCCGTGACAGGCAAAGGCCCAAAACGTATTGAGGCGACATCAAAATTGCCTATCACAAAACAACCTGGTTTTGCAAGGGGGGTCACCTGGGTATTTGGCCCCGTGCTCGGCGGCCAGCTAGGGAAACCTACCAAACCCACATATTTCTGTAAACTAGACACCTGGGGGATTCCAGGGAGGTATGGCTTGCGTAGATCCCCCAACGTTTTCTTACCCAGAATCCCCTGCAGACCTCAAATTTAGCTGAAAAAATCACTTTTTCCACACATTTTTGTGTGGGAAAGTTGTGGCATCACCGGGCTGACACAAATTTCCTACCACCCAGTGTTCCCCGGGTCTCCCGATAAAATGGTGCCTCACTCGTGTGGGAGGCCCAAGTACACGCGACAGGCAAGGGCCCAAAACGTATTGAGGCGACATCAAAATTGCCTATCGCAAAACAACCTGGTTTTGCAAGGGTGGTCACCTGGGTTTTTGGCCACGTGCTCGGCGGACAGCTAGGAAACCTACCAAACCCACACATTTCTGAAAACTAGACACCTGGGGATTCCAGGAGGTATGGCTTGCGTGGATCCCCCAACGTTTTCTATCCAGAATCCCCTGCAAACCTCAAATTTAGCTGAAAAAAATCACTTTTTCCACAAATATTTGTGTGGGAAAGATGTGGCATCACCGGGCTGACAAAAATGTCCTACCACCCAGTGTTCCTCCGGGTCGCCACATAAAAATGGTGCCTCACTCGTGTGGGAGGCCCAAGTACCCGTGACAGGCAAAGGCCCAAAACGTATTGAGGCGACATCAAAATTGCCTATCGCAAAACAACCTGGTTTTGCAAGGGTGGTCACCTGGGTTTTTGGCCACGTGCTCGGCGGACAGCTAGGGAAACCTACCAAACCCACACATTTCTGAAAACTAGACACCTGGGGGATTCCAGGGAGGTATGGCTTGCGTGGATCCCCCAACGTTTTCTTACCCAGAATCCCCTGCAAACCTCAAATTTAGCTGAAAAAAATCACTTTTTCCACAAATATTTGTGTGGGAAAGATGTGGCATCACCGGGCTGACAAAAATGTCCTACCACCCAGTGTTCCTCCGGGTCGCCACATAAAAATGGTGCCTCACTCGTGTGGGAGGCCCAAGTACACGCGACAGGCAAGGGCCCAGAACATTTTGTGATAGGCAATTTTGATGTCGCCTCAATAAGTTTTGGGCCCTTGCCTGTCGCGGGTACTTGGGCATCCCACACGAGTGAGGCACCATTTTTATTGGGAGACCTGTGGGAATGCTGGGTGGTAGGAAATTTGAGTCAGCCCGGTGATGCCACAACTTTCCCACACAAAAATGTGTGGAAAAAGTGATTTTTTTCAGCTAAATTTGAGGTTTGCAGGGGATTCTGGATAAGAAAACGTCAGAGGATCCACGCAAGCCATACCTCCCTGGAATTCCCCGGGTGTCTAGTTTTCAGAAATGTGTGGGTTTGGTAGGTTTTCCTAGCTGGCCGCCGAGCACGAGGCCAAAACCCAGGTGACCCCTTGCAAAACCAGGTTGTTTTGTGATAGGCAATTTTAATGTCGCCTCAATACGTTTTGGGCCCTTGCCTGTCGCGGGTACTTGGGCCTCCCACACGAGTGAGGCACCATTTTATCGGGAGACCTGTGGGAACACTGGGTGATAGGAAATTTGAGTCAGCCCAGTAATGCCACAACTTTCCCACACAAAAATGTGTGGAAAAAGTGATTTTTTCAGCTAAATTTGAGGTTTGCAGGGGATTCTGGATAAGAAAACGTCAGGGGATCCATGCAAGCCATACCTCCCTGGAATCCCCCGGGTGTCTAGTTTTCAGAAATGTGTGGGTTTGGTAGGTTTCCCTAGCTGGCCGCCGAGCACGGGCCAAAACCCAGGTGACCCCTTGCAAAACCAGGTTGTTTTGTGATAGGCAATTTTGATGTCGCCTCAATACGTTTTGGGCCCTTGCCTGTCGCGGGTACTTGGGCCTCCCACACGAGTGAGGCACCATTTTTATTGGGAGACCTGGGGGAACGCTGGGTGGTAGGAAATTTGTGTCAGCCCGGTGATGCCACAACTTTCCCACACAAAAATGTGTGGAAAAAGTGATTTTTTCAGCTAAATTTGAGGTTTGTAGGGGATTCTGGGTAAGAAAATGTTGGGGGATCCACGCAAGCCATACATCCCTGGAATTCCCCGGGTGTCTAGTTTTCAGAAATGTGTGGGTTTGGTTGGTTTCCCTAGCTGGCCGCCGAGCACGGGGCCAAAAACCCAGGTGACCCCCCTTGCAAAACCAGGTTGTGTTGTGATAGGCAATTTTGATGTCGCCTCAATACGTTTTGGGACCTTGCCTGTCACGGGTACTTGGGCCTCCCACACGAGTGAGGCATCATTTTTATCGGGAGACCTGGGGGAATGCTGGGAGGTAGGAAATTTGTGTCAGCCCGGTGATGCCACAACTTTCCCACACAAAAATGTGTGGAAAAGTTATTTTTTTCAGCTAAATTTGAGGTTTGCAGGGAATTTTGGGTAAGAAAACGTTGGGGGATCCACGCAAGCCATACCTCCCTGGAATCCCCCGGGTGTCTAGTTTTCAGAAATGTGTGGGTTTGGTATGTTTCCCTAGCTGTCCACCGAGCACGGGGCCAAAAACCCAGGTGACCCCCCTTGCAAAACCATGTTGTTTTGTGATAGGCAATTTTGATGTCGCCTCAATACGTTTTGGGCTCTTGCCTGTCGCGGGTACTTGGGCCTCCCACACGAGTGAGGCACCATTTTTATCGGGAGACCTGGGGGAACGCTGGGTGGTAGGAAAATTGTGTCAGCCTGGTGATGCAACAACTTTCCCACACAAAAGTGTGGAAAAAGTGATTTTTTCAGCTAAATGAGGTTTGCAGGGGATTCTGGGTAAGAAAACGTTGGGGGATCCACGCAAGCCATACCTCCCTGGAATCCCCCGGGTGTCTAGTTTTCAGAAATGTGTGGGTTTGGTAGGTTTCCCTAGCTGGCCGCCGAGCACGGGGGCCAAAAACCCAGGTGACCCCCCTTGCAAAACCAGGTTGTTTTGTGATAGGCAATTTTGATGTCGCCTCAATACGTTTTGGGCCCTTGCCTGTCGCGGGTACTTGGGCC
The DNA here is from genome assembly GCA_963921515.1 of Calotriton arnoldi. Lineage (NCBI taxonomy): Eukaryota > Metazoa > Chordata > Amphibia > Caudata > Salamandridae > Calotriton > Calotriton arnoldi. Next base: position 650,446 of record CAWUFW010004304.1, read on the forward strand.
TCCCGCACGAGTGAGGCACCATTTTTATCGGGAGACCTGGGGGAACGCTGGGTGGTAGGAAATTTGTGTCAGCCCGGTGATGCCACAACTTTCCCACACAAAAATGTGTGGAAAAAGTGATTTTTTCAGCTAAATTTGAGGTTTGCAGGGGAATCTGGGTAAGAAAACGTTGGGGGATCCACACAAGCCATACCTCCCTGGAATCCCGTGGGTGTCTAGTTTTCAGAAATGTGTGGGTTTGGTAGGTTTCCCTAGCTGGCCGCCGTGCACAGGGCCAAAAACCCAGGTGACCCCCCTTGCAAAACCAGGTTGTTTTGTGACAGGCAATTTTGATGTTGCCTCAATACGTTTTGGGCCCTTGCCTGTCGTGGGCACCAGGCCTACCCACACAAGTGAGGTACAATTTTTCTCAGAATACTTTGGGGGATGCGGGGTGGGTGGAATTTTGTGGATCCACGCAGATTCCAGAACTTTGCACCACAGAAATGTGAGGAAAATGTGGTTTTTTTACAATTATTTAGGTTTGCAAGGGATTCTGGGTAACAGAACCTGGAGAGAGCCAGTCAAGTCAGCCCATCCTGGATTCCCCTGGGTGTCTAGTTTTCAAAAATGTAAAGGTTTGCTAGGTTTCCCTAGGTGCCGGCGGAGCTAGGGTTAAAAAACTACAGCTAGGCACTTTGCAAAAAAAGGGTCATTTTTCACTGTGAAAATATGGTGTGTACACCTTGCGTTTTGGGACGTTTCCTTTCGTGGGCACTAGGCCTACCCACACAAGTGAGGTACCATTTTTCTCGGAAGACTTTGGGGAACACGGGGTGGGTGGAATTTTGTGGATCCACGCAGGTTCCAGAACTTTGCACCACAGAAATGTGAGGAAAATGTGTTTTTTTTGTCAATTTTTTAGGTTTGAAAGGGATTCTGGGTAACAGAACCTGGAGAGAGCCAGTCAAGTCACCCCATCCTGGATTCCCCTGGGTGTATAGTTTTCAAAAATATATAGGTTTGCTAGGTTTCCCTAGGTGCCGGCAGAGCTAGGGTTCAAAAACTCCAGCTAGGCACTTTGCAAAAAAAGGGTCATTTTTCACTGTGAAAATGTGGTGTGTCCACCTTGCGTTTTGGGCCGTTTCCTTTCACGGGCACTAGGCCTACCCACACAAGTGAGGTACCATTTTTCTCTGAAGACTTTGGGGAATGCGGGGTGGGTGGAATTTTGTGGATCCATGCAGATTCCAGAATTTTGCACCACAGAAATGTAAGAAAATGGGTTTTTTTGACAATTTTTTAGGTTTGCAAGGGATTCTGGGTAACAGAACCTGGTGAGAGCCAGTCAAGTCAACCCATCCTGGATTCCCCTGGGTGTATAGTTTTCAAAAATGTATAGGTTTGCTAGGTTTCCTTTGGTGCCGGCAGAGCTAGGGTTCAAAAACTACAGCTAGGCACTTTGCAAAAAAAGGGTCATTTTTCACTGTGAAAATGTGGTGTGTCCAACCTTGCGTTTTGGGCCGTTTCCTGTCGCAGGCACTAGGCCTACCCACCAAGTGAGGTACCATTTTTCTCGGAAGACTTTGGGGAACGTGGGGGGGTGGAATTTTGTGGATCGACGCAGATTCCAGAACTTTGCACCACAGAAATGTTAGGAAAATATGTTTTTTTTGACAATTTCTTAGGTTTGCAAGGGATTCTGGGTAACAGAACCTGGTGAGAGCCAGTCAAGTCACTCCATCCTGGATTCCCCTGGGTGTCTAGTTTTCAAAAATGTATAGGTTTGCTAGGTTTCACTAGGTGCCGGCAGAGCTAGGGTTAAAAAACTACAGCTAGGCACTTTGCAAAAAAAGGGTCATTTTTCACTGTGAAAATGTGGTGTGTCCACCTTGCGTTTTGGGCCGTTTCCTGTCACTGGCACTAGGCCTACCCACACAAGTGAGGTACCATTTTTCTCGGAAGACTTTGGGGAACGTGTGGTGGGTAGAATTTTGTGGATCCACACAAATTCCAGAACTTTGCACTACAGAAATGTGAGGAAAATGTGTTTTTTTTTACAATGTTTTAGGTTTGCAAGGGATTCTGGGTAACAGAACCTGGTGAGAGCCAGTCCAGTCACCCCATCCTGGATTCCCCTGGGTGTCTAGTTTTCAAAAATGTATAGGTTTGCTAGGTTTCCCTAGGTGCCGGCAGGTCTAGGGTTCAAAAACTACAGCTAGGCACTTTGCAAAAAAGGGGTAATTTTTCATTGTGAAAATGTGGTGTGTCCACGTTGCATTTTGAGCCGTTTCCTGTCGTGGGCACTAGGTCTACCCACACAAGTGAGGTACCATTTTTATCGGGAGACTTAGGGTAACACAGAATTGTAGAGCAACTGTTATTACCTATTGACTTTTGATGCATTTCTGCCTTCCAAATGAAAGACAATGTGTAAAAAGAAGTCATTTTGAAAAATGTCCTATAATTCTCATGCTAGTATGGGTATTCCCAATTTCGGAAATGTGCAAATATCTACTGTTTCTAAACTCTATATTTTCTTCCCATTTCATAAATACGTAGGTGTCTTTCATACCGATTTTTCCATGTATACATTTTCCCAGAATAATTGCTATATACCCGGTATATAATAAAAAATCATTGCAAGTCGCTGCTCAGTTATTGGCTCTGGGTTTGTCGGGTTCTTGGTGAACCTACAAGTCCTATATATCCCCACAACCAGAAAGGTCCAGCGGATGTAACGGTATATTGTTTTCAAACAGCTGTCATAATTAGAAAAAGTTACAGGTGAAAACGTTGACACAAATGGCTGTTTTTTTCAACTAATTTTCAATTTTTCCTATATTTAACTGTTAGTTTCTACAAAGAAACCTTGAAGGATCTACACAAATGACCCCTTTCTGATTTCAGAATTTTGTCTACTTTTTTAAAATGTATAGCTTTCCAGGATCCATTATTGCTTTCATACCCATTTCTACCATTAACTGGAAAAAAAATAGCAAAAATAGGCTATGTCCCAGAAAAATGCCAAAACTGTGTAAAAAATGTTAGTTTTCTGACAAAAGTCTGATTGTCCCTGAAAGCTGGGAAGATGGTGATTTCAGCACCACAACCCCTTTTTTGATACCATTTGCAGGGAAAAAAAACCAGATGCTTTCATCTGGAGCCCTTTTTTCCCATTTTTCCAACAAAAAAAACAACTTTAGCTGTATTTTGGCTAATTTCTGGGTCCCCTCCAGGGGAATCCACAGACCCTGGGTACCTTTAGAATCCCCATGGTGTTGGAAAAAAAGGACGCAAATTTGGCGTGGATACCTTATGTGGTCAAAAAGTTGCAGGGGCCTAAGCGCGAACTACCCCAAATAGCCAAAAAAAGGCTTAGCACAGGGGGGGAAAAGGCCTAGCAGCAAAGGGGCTAAAATAAGCAAGCTTGTTATTGCTACAGTTAATGTGTGATTTATAGTTTACTTGAAGTATCACTGATAGTACTGTTGCTTTATTTTATATATTTATTTACAGATATACCTACATTTAGCACAATGCCTTCAAAATATTACCAGAAAATATAAAAATGTACTCCAAACAGATTAGAGAAAACTTACCCACACCTACAAAAGGAGAAAGTTGACATTCCAAAAATAAAATTGATAAGGTTACTAGTACATGTTTTCAAACTGAGAAACTACTTTCTTCTGATAATATGGTTATGCATCTAGAAAAGCTTCTTACAAATGCTAATGTGTGGAAAACACACGTACAAACACAAAAAAGAGATTTTTTCCATTGTACAGTCATACACGAAGGGAGAGAATTAGAAATATAAAATGTAAACAGTTTAAGAATAAAGCACTTGTGAATTCGCTCCAAAATTAATCCAAAAACTGAAACAAACAATATGTTCAACATATTGTGGAAAAAGCGTTTGCTCCAGAACGAAAAATATTTATTTTTACTATGAATCGTATGAAAGCACTCACACGTTTAATGTTTACATCTAAATTACATAAATTAGGAAAAATAAATTGAATTGGTTAAACTTTTCAAATATATTTTGAGGCTGTTAATACGTCCTGTACTAAAGCTTACCATACATACACTAATTGGGTAATATCTATAAATAAGGAAGGGCGTTGCTATGAAGTTTTTCATGGCTCTGTGGTAGGGTTAGAAAAAAGTAAAAAATATAACAGACCACTCAAAATTGGATTTTTAGGAGAATGCTACTAAGTAACCTGTGCACCAATTGAATTGCACTTCTATATGCAAGATTCAGTCAAAATCTGTACAAATAACTACAACAGTTTCTCACTAGTTTTAAAAGAACCTGTTTGCAAGGCTAAATAAAGATTTTGCAAATATTGGACTGTTAGAACTGGGGGTCTCTAGTTGGCTGAGGTAGGGTCCTTAGTCCAAATAGGGACCCTTGCTTCTAGTCAGGGTAAGGAGGGACACACGCTTAGATAACCCCTGCTCACCCCCTGGTAGCTTGGCACGAGCAGCCAGGCTTATCCCCAAGGCAATGTGTAAAGTATTTGCAACCACACTCCCAGTAACATAGTGATAACACCACAAATGAACACCATACTGGTTTCATAAAAATAGCAGTATCTTTATAAAAAGGAATACGATGAGACCAAACGATAGAAAACCAACATATGCGTATTCGTAATAATTCACTTGGCCAGTTATTAGGCCAGCAATCACTTGTAGGTTCTTGCGGTATTAATGAGCAATTTACGATCTCTAATGCAGTCCTAATGCAATGCTATGCAGTTTGTAATGCAGCTCGTAATGTAATAATAGGACAGTCCTTAATGCAAGAATCAAGCAGTTCGTAATGCAATAATAATGCGATTCGTAATGCAAGAATCAGGCCGTTCGCAATGCAATAATAATGCGGTTCGTGATGCAAGAATCAGGCAGTTCGTAATGCAATAATAATGCGGTTCGTAATGCAAGAATCAGGCAGTTCGTAATGCAGTAATAATGCGGTTCGTAATGCAATCTGCGCGGTCAACTCGGGCACCACTAGGCCCCAACAGCAGAGACAACGGTCATAGGCTTACAGGGGCGGCCCCGGTCCTGCTGGGCAGGTCCAGACCGCTCGGGGACTCAGCGCGTCTAACGCGGTGCAGCGGGAGAGAGCTCGGAGCACTCCTGTACTCCTTCTGCATGCCTCCCCAGGCAACACACGCTTGCGGCTCCTGACCGGAGTCCAAGCCTTACCTGGGGGGGTGCGCTGCCTCGCTCTCTCTCTCTCCCTGCTCGTCGGATGTCCTGCTGGGCGATCCCGATCACGTTGCGGCTCTGTTGCTAGGCGACGCTGTAGCCGGACAGGTTACGGCACTGCCTTCTCTGTCGTTGATAATCTTGGGCAGATTCCTTTCGACGAACAACGATCACGATCCCTTTCCCCTTGTAGCTTCCTTAGCTTCAAGAAATCCTTTAGCACGTTGCGGCTCGGGCCGGTGGCGGTGATCCTTGCTCACAGCCTCAGTTACGATGACGGCTTGGGACACAAACAGCAATACAGCAGCGTGGACGATGTTTCACACTGCGGGGGCAATGCGATCCCGGGGCCCCTCGTAAACAGTCCCACGGACCACACAGCAGTCTCAGGCGTGCAAGAGCACCATGCACACAGCGTCGCTGAGACACAGTCCTCAGTTTCAAGTACCCCGTTAGCACGTTGCGGCTCGGGCCGGCGGTGGCGATCTTTACTCGCAGCCTAAGTTACGATGACGGCTCGGGCCACGAACAGCAACACAGCAGCGTGGACGATGTTTCACACTGCGGGGGCAATGCGATCACAGGGCACCTCATAAATAGTACCACGGACCACACGGCAGTCTCAGGCATGCAAGAGCACCACGCACACAGCGTCGCTGAGACACAGTTCGTAGTTTCACACAATCCTTTGGCACGTTGCGGCTCGGGCCGGCGGCGGTGATCCTTCCTCACAGCCTCAGGTACGATGACGGCTAGGGCCACAACAGCAAGGCAGCAGCGTGGACGATGTTTCACGCTGCGGGGGCAGTGCGATCACGTGGCACCTCGTAAACAGTACCACGGACCACACGGCAGTCTCAGGCATGCAAGAGCACCACGCACACAGCGTCGCTGAGACACGGTTGGAAACTTTTGTGTTCCTGAGTTTCCACAACAGGGGACCAGCTCTCCTCGGGCCCTTGGAGACACGCTACTTCAGGACACAGCACACAGCAAATTCCTCACAAGCAGGGGGACACAGCACACAGCAAAGTCTCTTGTCCTCTCCTTAGTCATACCAGCAAACTGCAGGCCAGCCCCAGAACACACAGCAAGGGCAGTCCTTCTCTTCAGTCTCTTCAGCTGTTCTTCTTTGGCAGAGGTTCCTCTTGATCAGCAAGTAGGTTCAATCCTTTTTCAATAGGGATTTCAGTCTTGAGTTCAGGGGTTTCAGCTCTCACATTTATATCCCTAAATGCCTTTGAAGTCTTTGTGTTCAGGGGGCTCTGACCTCAGTCCAAACCAGACCTGGGTGTCTTCCTGCCAGTGCACACCCTCCTCCTTTGATAATCATGATCCGGGGCCCAGATGCTCAGCAGGAGGTGGAGCCAACCTTTTGTGGCAGCAACACAGCCCTCTTCACATCCAGGGGGCTACTCCTCCCCCCCACATCAAATGCAGGCCAGCCTGTTGCTGTCTCACCTTCTCCTCCCTGGGGACAGGACACTTCCCAGACCCTGTCATGTCTAAACCCAGGCAGGCAATATACAACCAGGCAGAGGCACACAGGATGGTTTAAGACAAGAAACCAGCCACTTCTGAAAGCGTGGTTTCTAAACACACAATTCAAAAACCATCTTCACAAAAAGATGTGTTATTAAATTCTGAGTTCAGGCACACTAAACTCCACCTCTCCATCTTATGCCTATGGGAAGATATGCTGGAAACATGGGACACAGCATTCTCCATTCTGTCCTATGGGCAAGATGGCCTTGCAACAGTGAAAAACGAATTTGGCAGTATTTCACTGTCAGGACATAGTACCCACCTCAGTACATGTCCTACCTTTCACATACACTGCACCCTGCCCAGGGGGGTACCTTAGGCCTACTATAGGGGTGTCTGATGTGCATAAAAAGGGAAGGTAAGGCCTGGCAAGTGGGTGCACTTGTCAGGACAACAAGGCAGTTAACCAACTGCGCGCAGGCACTGCAGTGGCAGGCCTGAGATCTCTCTTTAGGGCTACTTGTGTGGGTGGCACAATTAGTGCTGCAGGCCCACTGGTAGCATTTGCATTACCAGCCCTGGCACACATAGTGCACTTTACTAGGGACTTCACTAGTAAGGCAAACATACCAATTATGGACAACCAATTACCATAACACTTTATACAGGGAGCACTTGCACTTTGACACTGATCAGCAGTGGCAAAATGCCCAAAGCATCTAAGCCAGTAAAACGAAATCCATCACAGCATCAAAAATAGAGGAGGAAGAGGCAAAAAGTCAGGGGTAACCACGCCAAGGAATGCCAGGTCTAACATGGACAAATGCCCATTTACAAATATTATACAGCTTCAAGGCCATTCTCCAGGCTGCCTTCAAAATGAGATGTGTACTTCAACTTTCAATGACATTAAAATGCTTTCCACTCATCATTTAAGTATAAGATAACTTGTACGGACTTTATACTTTGTTAAATGACTGGCAATACAATTGGAGCACATTAATTATGCTGTACTACACTGTAATCCACAAAAGGTCCTCTCAATTGCAGACTACATACAATCACAATACTTTGGCGGGGAATCAGAAATTTTGGTGTGTCTAAACATTGGATACTCACAAACTACTGTAGACAATACAATTATGGACTTTAAACAGTAAAGGGATCGATATTTAGCAATTTAACAAAACCATTTCTGAAATTCCAAATAAAGTATGCATTTGCTGTAGATGGACACATTATGCCAAACAAACTAAATATATTGATTTACTACAAAAAACTAAAAAGAAGACAGAATAGTTTGGCGGAAACTTGCTATTTATCTGATTGCCGAAAACATATGATGCCTGTTCTGATCAAATCGTATAATATTATAGCCTTGAAAAACTAGACCATAACTTTATGCCTTCATGTGCAATTCATAATAATTTGGAGATTTACCCTATACCTTCAGAACTACAGAATTTAAATGTTTATAAAAGTATATTAATTCAAACTTTGCCTCCATTTCAAATTGTTATTAGAATGCAACCTAAATCAGGCAAATTTCAACCACAGGAATTAGTCAGTGTGCTAAAAGAGAAGGTTGTTTTTCTACCATTAGATTTTTAAAAAAAACATTGAAATTGTGGGAGACCTGCACAAATTAGAGGAACCTTAGTTGTAATAGTTAAGGCAGTGCCAACAAAAGATAAATAAATTTGCCAAGAATTAATAAGCATTTCTAAAATACAAGATGCTACTTCGCACTTGTAATAACATAACACACACTACATAAATTCAGAAATTAAGTACTTCATAGGTACCTCTGAACAGGTATTTACAGATGAAAGTAACATTAGCCAGTTTGAGAAAATTACTAAAGAACACTGCCAAGAAATATATGAGCATTAGGGTGTACGCCCATTAACATCTAAAGATATAATGGGTGATGCTTTATAACTGTATCAAATGAGAGAGGCTACAGGAGATACAGTTAGTAGCTGGGAATTTTTTTAGATATAAATGTTATCCAAATTTATTTCCAACAGGAAAAGGAGAGCAATATGATGATCGTCCTTTTCAAATTTCAGCATTGGAATATCATTCACTAGACTATGTTCAGTAGAGCATATTTTAGACAAAACATACCTTTTATTCATACTTTATTATAGGAAAGTGAATTATCCATAACCTCTTATGCTTTTGCACACGTGATGTGAACTAGAACAGAATTTAATAACAGCAAAACATTTCCTAAACAAGGTGGAAAGCAATTACGAAAACCTGAAATATAACTTAATAAATATTAATAAATATTATGGCATGTCAGCAAGGTACAAATGAATATTGGTTCCAAAGACATGGAGAACTAGGATGTCTGTTGAGGAACTTTGCACCACCTACTTGGTTTCTAACTTTGAGTTGTGCAGAATACCTAAGGGATGATTTATACACTTTGCTACTTGAAGCTAACAATAATCTAACAGATGGTGCATTTAAGACACCTGGGGAATTAGGTTCTTTAGATCCAGCAAATGTTTGCAGATTATTTAATCACAAATTCCAAAGTATGCTTCAGTTCTTAACAAATAAAAAAAAACCCTAAGAGAGGTTTTTGATTTCTTTTGGGGGAAGAGAACAAAGCAAGGGCTGCATCTCATAGTCATATACTGTTATATATATCAAATGCTCAAAAATGTGGCTATGACTCAGATGAATCTGTTCTTACGTTTATTGAACAAACAATACAATCTGAAATATTATGCGATACTGCAAGTACCAAGAACCTTTCAAATGTTACATCTGCAGACTTGTGTGGACAACCAAATATTGGAAAACTGTTGATATGGGTGAGGTAGAATTTGCTATGGGCAAAATGCGTAAGAATGGTGAAAACTTTGATTACCTTATATCACAATTAAATACTCAACAATGTGAAATATTTGAACAGATTCAAACAACTGTTGATCATGACTTTAAACATGATATATGTTTATTTTTAGATTTTTAGCCTATATTAACCCCTTGGGTGCTAAGGGCATAACAGTTACGTCCTCAGCCATGGTGCTCATGTGCTGAGGATGTAACTGTTACGTCCTGGCACCCACTCATAGGGGAAGCGCTTGTGCTCTCCCCATGGGCCCCCCATCTACAAGTCCCCACTGGGTATAGCAGGAGAAGCGCTGACGCGGCTATCCAGACCCCCCCCTTGGCAATCTGATAATTTCAGCTTGCCCACGGCGTGCCGACATCATCATATGCTGCCGGGAAAGCGCTGGAAGCCATTTGCTTTTAGCGCGTCCCGAGAGTGGACGTGATCAAGGTACGCCCTTCTCTGGGGGAGGTTGGTGGGGGGAAAAACAGAGACAGGGGGAAAGACAAGAGTTTTTCCTTTCACCCTGTGCCTGTTTTGAATGGATTCCTGCTCCATAATCGCGGGTGAGGCCCTCGATCGTGGAGCAGGAATCCATCCACTGGATCACCAGGGATTTGATTATTTATTGTTGGGGGAGCAACCCCTTAGGCATGGGTCGCTTCCCTGGGGGCATCTTTGGCTATGTTTCACTCCCCCCCCCCCCCCGGGAGCTGATTCAATGGTTTTTAAAGTCGATCAACCCCAGGGGGGAGGCCAAAACCCACTAGAAGGCAGGTTTTTTTTTATGGCATTTATTACAGGGATCTACCCCTTAGGAAAGGGACGCTCCCCTTGAGGGCTACTTTTTATTTAATTCCACCCCCCCAGAGGGCTGATAGATTACTTTCTTGGCCGATCTGCCATCTGGGGGGGGGGGGCGGAAGCCCACTAGACACCAGGGTTTGTATGTCGGGGAGTGGCCCCTTGGGCAAGTGTCACTCCCCTTTACTGGGGGAATGTTTTGCCTCTTTTCTGCCCCCCAGGGAAGATCGGCCATATTTTGTGGCTCATCTGCCCCCATGGGGAGCAGAAAGCCACTAGACACCAGGGATTTTATTTATTTATATGTTGGGGAGCGACCCCTTTGGCAAGGGTTGCTCCTCTTTTGGGGATTAATATTTGGGCCATTTCTGCCCCCCTTGGGGGCAGATAGGCCTTATGTTTTAGGCCCATCTGCTACAAGGGGGGGGGCAGAAGCCCTTAGACCATCAGGGATTATTTTCATGTGGCACATAATGTTTTGGGGAGTGGCCCTTTGGGCAGGGGTCGCTCCCCTTGTGGGGGCTAATATTTTGTCTGTTTCTGCCTCCCTTGGGGGCAGATTAGCCTTATATTTTAGGCCCATCTGCTCCCAAGAACAAATTGTGGAGACATCTAAATTATCTATCACAAAACAACCTGGTTTTGCAAGGGGGTCACCTGCGTTTTTGGTCCTGGTCTGGGCGGCCATCTAGGGAAACCCACCAAACCCAGACATTTCTGAAAACTAGACACCTGGGGAAGTCCAGGGAGGTGTGGCTTGTATGGATCCCTCAACTCTTTATTACCTAGAATCCCCTGCAAACCTCAAATTTAGCTAAAAGAATCACATTTTCCTCACTTTTCTGTGTGGAAAAGTTGGGGGGTCACTGGGCCGCCACAAATTTCCTACTACCCATCGTTCCCCCCGGTCTCCTGATAGAAATGGTACCTCACTTGTGTGGGTAGGCCTAGTGCCCATGACAGGAAATGACCCAAATCATACTGTGGAGACTTCAAAATTATCGATCACAAAACTATCTGGTTTTGCGAGGGAGTCACCTGCATTTTGGTCCCGGGCTCGGCGGACATCTAAAGAATCCTACCAAACCCAGAAAACTAGACAGTCAGGGGAGTCCAGGGAGGTGTGGCTTGCATGGATCTCACAACGTTTACCTACCCAGAATATCCTGCAAACCTCAAATTTAGCACAAAAATCATGTTTTCTTCACATTGCTGTCTGGGACCACTGCGCCGGCACAAATTTCCACCAGGTAGTTTTGTGATCGATAATTTTGAAGTCTTCACAGTACATTTTGGGTCATTTCCTGTCACAGGCTTTAGGCCTACCCACATAAGTGAGGTACCATTTTTATTGGGAGACCTGCGGGAATGACGGTTGGTAGGAAATTTGTGGAAGCCCAGTGGTCCCGAAACTTTCCCACACAGAAAAGTGAGGGAAAAGTGATTTTTGTTTAACTAAATTTGAGATTTAAAGGGATTCTGGGTAAGAAAACATTGGGGGATCCACACAAGCCACACACCCCTGGACACCCATTGGGTGTCTAGTTTTCAGAAATATCTGGGTTTAGTAGGTTTCCCTAGATGCCCGCCAAGCCTGGGACCAAAAAATCAGGTCACTCCCTTGCAAAACCAACTCTTTTTGTGATCGATATGTACGTTTTGGGCCGTTTCCTATCGTCGGCACTAGGCTCACCCACACATGTGAGGTACCATTTTTATTGGGAGACTTGGAGAAATGCTGGGTGTGTGAAAGATTGTGGCTCCCTGCAGATTCCAAAAAGTTTCGAAATGTGCGTAAAATGTGTTTTTTTTACAAAGTTTGTGGTGTGCAAGGCATCTTGGGTAACAGAGCCTGGTGAGAGCCACACAAGGCACCCCATCCTGGATTCCCGTGGGTGTCTAGTTTTCAAAAATGTACAGCTTTGCTAGGTTTCCTAGGTGCTGGCTGAGCCAGGGTCCAAAATCCACTGCTAGGCCCATTGCAATAAAAGGGTCAGTTTTCACTGGGAAAATGTGATGTGTCCACGTTGCTTTTTGACTCGTTTCCTGTCACGGGCACTAGGCCTACCCACACAAGTGAGGTACCATTTTTACAGGGATACATAGGGGAAAGCTGGGCAAGTGGAAGTCTGTGGCTCCCCACAAATTCCAGAACTTTCCATGACAGAAATGTGCGGAAAATGTATTTTTTTGTTTTACAAACTTTGAGGTTTGCAAGGGACTCTGGATAACAGAACCTGGTGGGAGCCACGCACGTCACCCCATCCTGGATTTCTCTGGGTGTCTAGTTTTAAAAAATATACAGGTTTGCTAGGGTTCCCTAGGTACTGGCTGAGCTAGGGTCCAAATCCACTGCTAGGCACATTGCAAAAAAAGGGTCAGGTTTCACGGGAAAAATGTGATGTGTCCACGTTGTGTTTTGGCTCATTTCCTGTCACGGGCACTAGGCCGACCCACACAAGTGAGGTACCATTTCTATCAAGAGACTCGGGGGAATGCTGGGTGGGTGGATGTTTGTGGCTCCCACAGATTCCTGAATTTTCCATCCCAGAGATGTGCAGAAAATGTTTTTTTTTACAAAGTTTGAGGTCTGCAAGGGATTTGGGGTAACAGAACCTGGTGAGACCCACACAAGTATCCCCGTCCTGGATTTCCCTGGGTGTTTAGTTTTAAAAAATTTGCAGGTTTGCTAGGTTTCTCTAGGTGCCGGCTGAGCTAGGGTCCAAAATTCACAGCTAGGCACACTGCGAGAAAAGGGTCCGTTTTCACTGGAAAAATGTGATGTGTCCCGTTGTGTTCTGACTCGTTTCCTGTCACGGGCAGTAGGCCTATCCACACAAGTGAAATACCAATTTTATTGGGAGCCTTAGGGGAACACAGAATAGTAGAAGAAGTGTTATTTCCAATTGACTTTCTATGCAATTCTGCCTTCCAAATGTAAGACAGTGTGTAAAAAAGAAGTCATTTTGAAAAATGCCCTCTAATTCACATGCTAGTATTAATACCCACAAATTTGGAGATGTGCAAATAACCACTGCTTCTAAACTCCGTATGTTGTTCCCATTTCGAAAATACATAGGTTTCCTTGATACCTATTTTTCACTCTTTATATTTTTCCCAATGAATTGTGGTATACCCGATACACAATGAAAAACCATTGCAAGACACAGCTCAGTTATTGGCTCTGGGTACGTTGGGTTCTTGGTGAACCTACTAGTCCTATGTATCCCAGCAACCAGACCAGTCCAGAGGGCGTAGCAGTATACTGCTTTCAAAAATCTGCCATACTTAGAAGAAGTTAAAGGTGAAAACGTAGGCACAAATGGCTGTTTATTTCAACTCAATTTCAATATTTTTTTATTTCATCTGTTACTTTCTATAGGACGATTTTGAAAGATCTACATAAATGAGCTCTTGCTGAATTCAGAATTCTGTCTACTTTTTAGAAATGTATAGTTTTCCGGGATCCGTTATTGGTTTCATACCCATTTCTACCACTAACTGGAAGGAGGTTAAAAACACAAAAAATAAGAAAACAGGCTATGTCCCACTAAAATGCCAAAACTGTGTACAAAATGTTGGTTTTATGACAAAAGTCTGCCTGTTCCTGAAAGCTGGGAAGATGGTAGTTTTAGCACAGCAAATCCTTCATTGATACCATCTGCAGGGAAAAAAACAGATGCTTTCTTCTGCAGCACTTTTTTCCCCCCAAAAAAATTTAAGTATATTTTGGCTAATTTCTCTGGTTCCTCCAGGGAAATCAACAAACCCTGGGGACCTTTAGAGTCCTCAGGATGTTGGAAAAAGAGGACGCACATTTGGCATGGATACCTTATGTGGACAAAAAGTTACGGGGGGCTAAGCACGAACTACCACAAACAGCCCAAAAAATGCTTAGCACTGGGGGAAGCCCTAGCAGTAAAGGAGTTAAAATATATATTAGACTAGGCTGATACAGGTAAAAGTTTCCCTATAAAAGTTGTAACTGTTTACCTTCAAAAAGTCACTAATTCAAACTTTTCATGTGTTGCTACTGCTCCTACTGGATTAGCGGCACATAATAATAAAGGGGTTACATTACACCGACTACTACGAGTACCAGTGGAACATGATAACAAACTAGAATACTTCAAATTTAATTCTGATGCCTCTCAGGAATTTTGTGGAGTTCTTAAAAAAAAATGAACATTTTGATTATAGATGAAGTTAGTATGGTTTCCAACTTAATGATTACTTTTGTTCACTTACGTGTGACAGAAACACTCAAGACATCTTATGATAATCTGTTTGGTGGGAATCGTGATCGTTTTTGGTGTTCTACTTCAGCTCACTCCTGTAAAAGGAGAGCAGAAAAAGAAACTGGAAACTCCTTAGGAAGTATAGGTAATGAGTATATATGAGTCAAGCAAGTGGTGAGGAATGTGGCAAAATATTACAAGATATTAGGCTAGGCATTATAACCGCAGAGGCAAAATATATGCTTCAAATAAGGACCATATCTACTTTATTCCCACATTTGAAGATTGCAGCAGACGTTATACATTATCTTTTTTGGGGACCCTACCCACTGTTTGACTGATGCCAATGTTAAAAGATTGCTGTGATTTAAATATGGAAATTATATGTATGGAAAATGAAAGAACTATACACTTACCTTGTAAAGATTGTTTTGAAACTCATGAACTCATTATTCCGATAATTAAATCATTATCTACAAAATTATTAAATATGGAGAGATCTGTGTCAACGACTGCAGGATTAGAAAAATGCTTTTTTTTTGTAAAAAGTGTTGGGGTATTTTATGTCAAAATTTGGATGTGGAACATGGACTTCTATATAGAGCAATGGGATATATATGAATTTTTTTTTAAAATATGGAAGTAATGATGATATTGAATTTCTTATTTTAAAATTTGACAATATCAAGGAACCAAAAGCAAGTTCAAGAGTATTAGCAAGATTTTTACTGATGAAAAACTTATATATTCAAAGAGAACAATCTCCTGTATATTAAGGTTATGCCATAACAATTCATAAATCTCAAGGTTTAAGCTTTGAATATGAATTAATTAACATTGGTTCTATGGGGCGTGGCTTGGATGCCGTGGATGGCGGACGCGTGAGCTGAGAGCTCCGCACCAGCCTAGCTATTTATCCTGCATATCAGTGAATCTGCCCGTGCCTGGGGGCGTACACCGGGGGGCCTACCCATGGGAGATGCCGGGGACTCAGCTGTCTTCCCCTTGAAGCCTGAGAAACGGTGGGAGACCTCCAGAGACGCGATGTTAGCCGGACGAAGCTGCGGCAAGATGGCGGCCTGAGGGGAGGAGGGCGAAGGCCCGGCTCCTCTGCGGAGATCGGACTGCGTATTGGGGGGTCCACGGCCGCGGCCTGAGCTCCGAGGATCCACCCTGGGCGAATTGGAACAACGGACCCGAATCCTATGCCCAGCCGATGCCCTGTCCAGCAGTGCGGCCTGCCCCCGTGGCAGCAGTAGGAATCCTCGAGTGCGGCCTGAGATGCGGGCTTGGTGGCGGCAGCTCTGGGTGGTCATGTAACTGGTGTCCCATATCTGCCTGGACTGCCTCCTGACCTACGGCGGCCTTTATTGGTGGATATTTGCTCCCAGTACTAGCCACACGGACTGAGAACCGGCAGGAGAGGCCAGGTACGTCATTGGCTGAGGGAGTGGTGGACGGCGGATGATTGGGGCAGGTGAGAGCAGCAAGATCAAAGACTGCATATAGGGACTCCTGACTAAAATCTAGCCTGCTGGGGATACCCCTGCCCCCTGCCAACCTGTGTGTAGCTGTAATTGAAGTGGTGACTGTGAAATGTGTGAATGCCCAGGCCTGCTGAAAGGGAACCGATTGTTTGGTTGGGCTGGCTGCCCTGGGCGCTGATGAAACGGCATCTGCAAGCTCCTCTGGACCCCCGATTGGCCTGCGACGCCTTTTTAGGATAGACACTTACACTGCACACTGCCTATGAGAGCTGCGGATCGGCAGGTGGACCCGCTGCGTATTTACCTGCTGGGGTGGTGGAAGCCGGACGAGACAGAGACTAGGGCACATAGTGGAACATTGACACTGTGTGGAAGCCTCCTGTTGTGCTTTTGAACTTTTAGAGTCATCCCTTGTTCCCCTGCTGGATTGGAGGCTGCCTGGGACCGCTGGTAGTATTGGGAGAGAGAGGCAGAGACGGCCGGTCCCATGGCGGTGAGTCCGCTCATCTGACGACACTGGCCAGGCGGCCTGGGAGGATTGAAGGGTACTTCTGTATGAAACGGAACTGTGGCGCAGTGGAAACACTGGATTACTGTGTCTTTTAGGCACTGTGGCTGTTGGTTGTTATGTTGGGCCATCCACCCTGACATTGAACATTGGCCCACGCTCAGATTGCATCCTTCCACCGTCACTGGTTCACTGACAGAAATAATGCCGATGTGAGACGGTTCTCCAACCGCGGCATTGCTGTTACGTGCTCCCTTTTGCGATATGATCTTCTTACTGGCTGCATGTCTGATAGTTTTGGCATTTCGGAGCCATCGGGCAGCAGACATACAGACTTCATATAGTGGGAGCGGTTTTCAGCGGCGGCGTGCCCAGGTCTGAGCACTGTGTGGATGTGCCCCCAATGAGTGACCCGAAGTTACATGCAACTAATAATTAATTAGTCTGCCCCGGAACGAAGCCAACGGCAGGGAAGACGTTGCTGGTTCGTACGCATAGTGTACTGAGAGGCATAGTTCGGACTCTGGAGTGGTGGAAGTTAGAGGCAGTGGCGGCAGCTCCCCGCCCGCCCAGAGAAAGACGTGCCCGATCTGTGGTGGGGGATTGCACTGACCTGGAGATGGGGAAACCTAGAGGGAAACAGGACGGACCCCCCCGGACCAAGATGACAACACGACGGACACAGTCGTTAAAGACTCTGTCGGCGAACAACCGGAGATACCAGTCCACCAACAATTGGAAAAAAATTTGGAAGCCATTGCTGACACCAAGGTGACATTGCACCAGGACATCAGTACAGTTGCAGTGGGCTTGGGCCTGCTACGAGCCGAACATACTAAACTATCGGATAGGGTGAAACAGACGGAATTGACCCTGGAGGTGCTTGCCCCTGTGCATCACGCTTTAAATGTCCAAGTTGGAGAATTATCCAGTAAAGTCAACATATTGGAGAAGAGCGCGGAGGATGCAGAGGGCCGCAACCGTGGGAAAATGTGAGGGTTATTGGACTGCCGGAAGGAGTGGAGGGCCACGACATGGTCAGCTACCTGGAGACATGGCTCCGAGAGGTGGTGGCGCCGGAGGGCCTGTCACAATTCTATACATTGGAGAGGGCTCACCGTGTGCCGGCCAGGCCTCTGGCACCGGGCCGTCCGCCACGAACTGTGGTGGCCAGACTGCTCCATTTCCGGGACAGAGATTTGTTGCTGCAGAGGGCACGATCCGATGGGCCATACACTGTGTAGAACAACAAAGTGTCCTTATTCCCGGATTACACGCTTGAAGTCCAAAGACGCCGTACCTCCTTCTTGGAGGTCAAGAGAGCCCTGCGCGAGGTGGGGGTTCAGTACTCTTTGATGTTCCCGGCTCGCCTCAAGATCATCTTAGAGGGAAAAACCCATTTTTGTGACGACCCCAAATCTGCCTGGGAATGGATTGAGACATACAAAATGGAAGGTTGCTCCCAGCCACGCGATGGAAAACAAACAATCGGAGCCAGAGACCCAGGGAAATGATCACGAAGACACCAGAGGCGACAGGGGGCTAAGAAACCGAGTCCATCTAGGACGGCGGTGGAGAGAGCGGAAGTATTGGAGGCAGTGGCAGCCATGGTGCGGAGCAGAGGGTCGTCAGTGGAGAGAGGTTTGGAGTCAAAACAAGGAACTGAAGAATCAGACTCGGACACGTCCCATGCTGGCAGTGTTAGACTACCGGTGGGGACTCCTCAAACTGCAGACGAGCTCTTAGGATAAGTGACTAGGTGAGTTTTCTTTGCCTTTTTTCCCTCTTGTATTTCTCTTGTATGTTTTCTTAGTCTCGACGAATATGGTCTTATTGTTGTGTACCTGATACAATTTTTTTTTTTTGTTGATGTCGGAAATATGTGGGGGGGGAGGAGGGGAGGGGCCTCTGGGTGGGCGCGCCTGGGCGCGGGTTGGAACGGCCACTCAAGGCTGTATTGTCATGAAGGTTTATTGACTCTTAGTTAGTCTTTAGCGGACAGCCATGCTCCCTCTTAGGCATTAGTGCTCGTAGCATTGGGCCTTAATTACAGGTTACTGAAATGCAGCATTTTTGCAAGTTTGGGCAGCTGACCGTTGTCAGTCCGCTCATGGGTATGGGAGTTGGGAGGTTGAGTTTGTTGTTATACACCAGGAGGTCTGCGACAATTCTTAGGGCTGATGGGGGGGAGGGAGGTCTGGGAGAGGGGGCGGAAACGACTGATGGCGCACCGGGTGGATTGGGCTGAGGGGTTCAAGCTCCTCACATGGAATATTAGGGGAATGGGCTCACCCTCAAAACGTTTCAGCATATTGAATTACATCAGGCATAGGGGTGTACATGTGGCGTTGCTGCTGGAGACCCACCTCACGGAGGCAGAAGTGGTTAGACTGAAACGTAGGTGGAGAGGGCAATTATATGCAACTACTTACTCGGCGTTTGCAAGGGGAGTGCTTGTGTGGATACGGCCGGGGGTCCCCTTTCAGCTCTCCCGGAAATTATTAGATGTGGACGGGAGGTTTGTTGTGATAACAGGCAAGCTGAAAGGCAGGGGCATTACGATAGTCAGTGTGTATGCACCTAATCGTGAACAGATTCCCTTCTTAGAACGGTTCTCTGGAATGCTGGCGGGTCTGGCGCACGAGAGCCTGATACTGGGAGGAGATTTTAACAGTGTGTGTGATATTGATTGGGATAGATCTACCCCCCCTTTGCAGGGTTCGCTCACTGCCACTACGGCTAAGGGCCTCAGAAGATGGGCCACGGGATGGAACCTGTTGGACATCTGGAGATTACACAATACACACCAACGGGCATACTCCTATTATTCCCTCCTCTACGATTTACATACACGGTTGGATATGTTTTTCTGTTCCACTTCTTTGGCTACAATGATGTCTGGGACCGAATATTTGGGCAGATCTATTTCTGACCATAGTCCCCTGCTTATGACATTTGCCCCTACTCCCGAGAGGGCCCCAGTCCCATTGTGGAGGTTGGACCCTGCCCTGTTAGACGATTATGGATTCCGGCAGATCCTCTCTGCAGCCCTGGTCACCTATTTTGCAGAGAATCAGGATACTGCCAGCTCCCCATTGGTGGAATGGGAGGCGTTTAAAGTAGTTACCAGGGGACACTGCCTGGGGCAGGTGGTGGGACTTAGGCGGGAGATTGCTAGGGAGTTGGATGCATTAGAAACCCAGATTCAGGACTTGGACAGGGAGGGTGCGAGAGGGGTGGCAGTACAAGAAAAATTGGCAGAGGTACGCAGCTGTTACAATTCTACTTGGGACAGGCTGAGGGCCCTTGATCTCAAAAACTATCAGGAGTGGCAACATATGGAGGGAGGCAAGGCTGGGAGGTTATTGGCCTGGCTGATCAGACCAGAAAGTAGAGGAGCGCCGATTCCTAGTCTCACCAAAGCACCTGGACAGGTGCTTTGCTCCCCGAAAGCTATTAACGAGGCGTTCCAAGAGTACTATGAGAGGCTTTATGGGCCACCGGGAGCCACGCAAGAGGATGTATTGTTTCCCTATCTAGATGATTTGAGGCTGCCGGGGTTGGAGCGGGACGCCCGTAATTCTCTAGCATTGCCAGTTATGACAGGCGAACTCAGGCTGGCAATCAAAGACATGGCACGAGGCAAAACCCCTGGGCCGGATGGCCTACCGGCCGAATTTTACATTACCTTTGTAGATATTTTGGCCCCAAAGCTGGAATAAGTCTATGCGTCTGCGCTTCGAGAAAAACTGTTACCGTCCTCCATTAGGGAAGCCCTAGTAATTCCATTACCAAAAACCTCGAATGTACACCCGACAGTGTCAGAATTTAGACCCCTGTCCATGTTGAATATGGATTTTAAAATCATAAGCAAGGCACTGGCGAGTAGGCTTCTGCCGTACATGCAGCGGCTGGTCCACGCTGACCAAAATGGTTTTATCCCTCACGCTCCAACACTAATAATTTGAGGCGATTATATCATGTTATGTTCCACAGGGATCTGGGGACTTACCCTGATGCAGTCGTAATGGCGATTGACCTGGAAAAGGCTTTCGACTCTCTGCGCCGGGACTTCCTATTGACAGTGATGGAGAAGATGCATATGGGAGCTGGGTGGTTAAACTGGGTCCGCCTCCTGTATGAGGATCCCAGAGCGCGGGTGCGTATGGGTAAAATAGTGTCTCCACCCTACACCATATCAAGGGGGACCCGACAGGGTTGTCCCCTATCGCCATTGCTTTTTGCTCTGGCGATGGAGCCTTTAGCGTCATGGTTCTGACAGGAAGGCGAGAGATTGGGTGTGGTACTAGACGGATCCCGTCACATAATATCAATATATGCTGATGACGTACTTTTGTATTTACAAGATGGGTCTAGCGGGATCCAGGTAGTGCTATGTCTCCTAGAAGAATTTGCAGATCTTTCGGGCTTGCGGCTTAATAAGAGGAAGACCTATGTGTTCCCGTTGCACCCCACACTACCAAGGCCCCTGCCTCTCCCGCCGGACCTGGAGTGGGCACCGATCTCCTTTAAGTACTTGGGAATTCGGATCTACCACACTCAGGGGGACCTGCTAGAAGGGAATCTCGGAGGCGCACTAAGGGCACTTCGGACGAATGTGGCCTTTTGGCGTACACTTAAATTACCAGTCATGGCTAGAGTGGCATTATTCAAGATGGTAGTTTTACCTCGTCTCCTCTATTATTTCGTCAACTTACCAGTGAAAATTCCTAAGAGCTGGTTCAAGACACTTGACGCGATTTTGAGAGACTTAGTGTGGGATGGCAGACGAAATAGAGTGTCTTTACAGACCCTGAGGCTCCCGCTTGTAAGCGGTGGATTGGGAGCCCCTGATTTCGAGGCCTACTATTTGGCAGCCCAACTGCAATGGATGGCTCGCTGGCTAGATGGGAGGGGACTAGATACACTATCTCAGATCATTGATGCCCCACAGGCGGTTTTGCTTCCTAGGATGCTTGACCGTCGTCAGAAGATTAACCAAATGGGAGTGTTACTCTCTGTCGCAATGACATGCTGGGATAGATGCGCGGCACGATCCAAAGATACACCGCTTTATGCACCTACCATTCCTCTTGCGGGACTCCCCCAGGCAGGAAGGGGTCCTCCTCTCACGGGACGGCAGCTACAGGGGTGGGAAGAGGCAGGAGTACAGACAGTGGGGGACTATTATAGAGATGGGGAACTGCTTCCACTAGACGACTTTCTAGAATACCATGAGCTGCCACCGGGACAATTTTTGAACTATCATAAAATACGGGGAGCGTTAGCTGACCTATGGGGGAAGGCAGGGAAAGAGCCAGACACACATGCATGCCTACAGGCAATGGTGACTCTGGGCTTGGCCGGACATTTAGTAAAGTGGCTCTATCTGGCGATTATGGAATTGACGACTCATTCGTTACCTCGCCTGCGGGAGAGATGGGAAGGTACTCTGAATAGACAGTTGACAGACAAGGAATGGAAAAAGGTCCTAGGCGGTCCAAAAAAGGTGTCCAGAAATGCGGTTTTCAAATATTTACAGTTCAATATGCTCCACAGAACTTATCTCACCCCACACCGGCTGAACGTAGTGTACAGAGGAGATGATCAGGTGTGTGCCGGGTGTTCACATAGGGATGCGGACTTTGATCATATGGTTTGGTTCTGCCCGGGGCTTAATGAATATCGGGCTAAGGTTGTAGACATGGTCAATAGGGTGATGGCTAAGAACCTGGTATGCACTCAGGAGACTTGTCTTTTGGGTTTATTCCCTAGACCCAAGTCCGAACGACTGGGGCTTAGATTTGTAGATTTGGCCCTGCTCCTGGCTAAGAGGAGAATAGCTCTTAAGTTGAAGGCGCAACAGGCTCCTTTAGTGACGCACTGGGAAGACGAATTATCTTGCTGGGCGAGGGCCGAGGAAAGGGCCTTAATTAAGGAGGACAAAATTACAAAAAGGCGAAAACCGTTAGCAGAGCCCTAGGCTGATATTGTAAAGGCATGGGACACTCGACATTCACTTGCACGGTCCTCAGATACAACCCCGAATGACTCTGATGACTCGGGGGACGCACACTCTCCTACACGTTAAAAAGGTGTGAGATGGATGATGTCTGACTGCGTGGATTGGGGCCCCGGAAGAGAGGAGGGGGTGCAGATTAGTTTCCTTGTGGAGCACTGACATTGGACTACACGTTGCTACCCCTTCCCTTCCCCCTTGCCCCCCCCATCCCGGACCCCACCAGGTCCCGTGATCTCGGACCCACATGAGCCCATATACTATGAAATACAACA
This sequence comes from Calotriton arnoldi, assembly GCA_963921515.1. Classification (NCBI taxonomy): domain Eukaryota; kingdom Metazoa; phylum Chordata; class Amphibia; order Caudata; family Salamandridae; genus Calotriton; species Calotriton arnoldi. Next base: position 673,324 of record CAWUFW010004304.1, read on the forward strand.
CTGACTAAAGACCCCTGGATGTTTGTTATAAGTTGTAGTAATATGTTTAATTTTATAGTAACACGGAGTGAGTTCTCTTGTGTTGTTTCTTTTACTTTTTCATATGGCTCTTATTTTTCTTTACACCACGGTTGACTAGTTTACTAGGTAGTAAAATTGTACCTCGTGGAATATTTACGGCTATGGTCGACAGTATAGATGGCAACCTGAATACTCTCTATAAATGATCATGCCATGGAGGGGACTTCCTCTGTTTACTGTTCCTGTCGATGTACCAATCTGGAAGAGGACCTTGTTTTGCGGTTGTAGGTCATGAACAGAAGTCGAAATACATATAGGGGACTAATATCCCATGGCTATGTTTATTGAAACAGGATATCTATTATATGTACCTAATGTATATGAGGATCCTTCGCACATGGAAATGGAAATGCGTTGAGTCTCTTCTTGATTTAAAATATAAATGCCAATAAAAAAGATATTTAAAAAAAAAAAAATTAACATTGGTTCTACAGTTTTTAAAGAGGGTATGGCATATGTTGCTTTATCACGTGTTAAAATAATACAAGGAATATACATTATAGATCTTAATGACACGAAAATGAATGTCGACACTTCTTGTGTAAGCAAATATAACGGTTTGAGAAAAATATAAACTCCTTCTCTTGGAGAATACCCAGTTGTGCTTAAACCTAAAATATATATGAAAATCAAATAAAGGTTCATAACAAATGAGCCTTTAGACCAGTGATACTCAAAGTACGGCCCGGGGGCTGCTTGCAGCTCTCTTGACCTTTAAATTTGGCCCACCCTGGTGAACAGCAGCACAAGCTGCTGTATAGTTGCTGAGCACTAATATTCAGAAAAAAAGGTTGAAGAAAACGGGCAAGCAAATATTAACCTGCAAAGAAATGCTTGCCTGTTTATTAAAAAAAATTTTAGACCTCCTTACACAATTCCTGACACACCCAGAACCCCACCCAGACCCCCTACCATTTCCCGGCTGACATCAGTGTGGCTCTTGGTCACACCACAGGCCGTACTTTGTGGCCCCTGGGCAAATGTTTGCAAGTACTTGCTTTAGACAATACAAAACAGTGTAAAAAATAGATAAAAGAACACCACCTTGAAAGTTTAGACTTTCGGGCCAGATGTACAACCATTTTGCGAGTCGCAAATCGATTTGCGCATGCAAAATCGGTCATTCGCGATGTATGACAGGCATTCGCAAATCTAAAATTTGTGATGCGACTGATTACCAACTCGCAAAAACTGTGCAGAATTTGCGTGTCCCAAATAGCAAGTTGCAAATTGCGACTCGCTATTCTGCATGCACAAACGAGTCGCAATTTGCGACAATGTGCAAATTGGCCAGTTTGAACACGCAACTCACCATGAATCAAAGACAGGTGGTAACAGGGCCCAACATATAAAAACAGGCCCAGAATGCATCAGAAATCTTTTAACAATGGCTTTCCTGTACGTGATAGCTAGGAGGATGCGGATACTGGCTGCTCAGAAGAGGAGGCGGAGACAGGAGAGGATTTTCAGAGTCAGGCTAGCCTTGTTTGAGAAGACAGAGGAAGAGATATATGAGCAGTACAGGCTGAGTAGCACTGTGATTCTAGAGCTAATAGCCACCTTGAAGCCACAACTAGAAAGCAGAACCCAGTGCAGCAATGTAATCCCCACCCATGTTCAGGTGCTGTGCTACATCCACCTATTGGCCAGTGGTAGTTACCAAGATGTCATTGTATTGCTGGACGGGTGTCGCAGAGAGGTCTTCTGTGTTTCTTTCACAATTTCTTAGATGCCATGCTCCACAACATACACCAACACTTCTACCTGCCCAGGGATGATGTGGAGAAACAAAATACAAAAATGCAATTCTACTGAATAGCAAGGTTTCCACAGGTCATCGGGTGCATAGATGGGACCCATGTGCCCATATGTCCCCCATCTCGCCTAGAATACATATTCCGGAACTGAAAAAGCACACATTCCCTCAACATACAAGTTGTCTGCAATGCATACAACATTATCATGATATTGTGGCCAAATATCCAGGGAGCACCCATGACTCATACATCTTTAGGCACAGTGGCATATACCAGCAACTAAAAATAGGGAATTTGATGAAGAATACCTACTAAGTGCTGAAATGTCATGTCCACAGTAAAGCGTATTATTACATTCATTCCTCTCTGCATGTTGTCTCACCCTTACATATGTTCCACCATGTGACAGTGCATATGCCCTGTGGCCATGGATACTCACATCGAACCTGTCTCCCAACAACCCACATGAAAGGCGGTACAATATGGCACATAGGCACACAAGGTCCGCGATTGAGCGCACATTTGGCCTCCTCAAATTGAGCTTGCAATGCCTTAACAAAAGTGGCGGAGCCGTGCAGTATGCAGCTGAGATTGTCTTCAAATTATTGGCAACCTGTGCCATACTCCACCAACATTAGCCTGCAGGTGTGGCTTGCCCACAGTTTTTTCAGAATCAGACTTGGAGGATGATGACCCTGGCCCACCTGCCCAACAGCCAAGCGAGGGGAGAAGGCACAGAGATCACATAGCCAGACATTATTTTGCCAGATGCGTCCTACCCTTTGACACACTACCCTCTACAAAATGACAATACGAAATGTGAATTTAACAATGAAAGTATCCATTTATTGTCAAGGCATGCAAAAAACTTGGTGGGCAACCTGTCCATCATCTGCATAACAAAACAAAAGTAGACATGTAATGTGGTTACTCCGCCACCAACAAAACAAATATTGGGGCCACTGTATGGCACATTTGTAGTCAAGGAGTTCCTGGTTCTCAGCCATCTGTTGTGTGATGTTGTCAAAGCCCTTGCTCTGCTTGGTGTTAATGAGCCTTATCTGTTTTTTCTGCAGATGCTGAACCTTCAGCATGGCCTGTTCCAGACCACCAAACACCACCTGATTGCCTGCTTCAGCCTGAGAGAGAGTGTGCAGCCTTGCTTGCAGACCCCTCCTTGATTGCTGTATTGGGCGCAGCAGCCAGACCCTGGTGACAGTACTGCATTGAATTGTTGCTGGCTGGTGGGATGCTGGGGCATGTATCACTGGAGCCTGTGGTAAGCTGGATGCAGCAGTAGCCTGGACACTCGGACAACTTGGCTGACTCCCTGTTATCCCATCCTGCCTTACTTCCATTTGGCCCTGCTCCTGGACCTGCATCATCAGCCCTTTCCTCTCTTCCCAAAGGTGTATCTATGTGGCAAATAGGAAAATGAAAAAATCAATATGCAAGACAGTATCTCAGTGGTGGTACTATGTTGTTTACCTCATTTCAGACCTTAACTGAACTGTTTATGTCACTGACTTCGTTTCCCATAATGCCCTAGCTGTGTGTTATGGGTCATGTAGATGGAGCATCTAGGTGCATTTGGTTGAGGCTGTGTGGCATGCATGTGGAGAGCAGGATTTGGCTGAAATGCTGATATGGTACACATTTAACACTTACCGGGGGTGGTGGAGGTGGAGATGTGTCTAGGGTCCCAAATCCAACCACTGCCTCTCTCCCCAGGGTACTCTCCACCATTGCTTCTGCTGTTGATGGTTCGGAGACATTGGATGGTCCTCTTCCTGTTCCCTGGACATCACGCAGCCGTTCTGCCATCCTCTCCTTGGCCCTGCAGTGTAGGTCATGCCATCTTTCCTTTATCTCATCAATGGACCTGTCGGGCCACACCCAGGACATTGATGCGCAGCTGGATCGCCCCCCAGATTTTTCGTTTGTCCCACTCAGGGACAGTGTGAGATGCCCTCCCAAACAGCTGCTCATGGTTGTTGCAGCATTCTTCAATGAGGATATCCAGTTCTTTTTTGGAAAATTTGAGTTGGCACAGACGCTCCCTTGCTACCTTCTCACTCTGCTTGCTGGTCATTTTGCTATTACTTTGGAGCCTGCCTGCAGTGTTGGTCTGTGCTGCTGCACCTTACCATGTGATCTGACTTCTGATCAAGAATCTCCAGGAATGCCACTTCCTGTTTTGGGGTCCTTTTTCTGTCCCAGGAAGTGTTTCTGCAGTTTTACAAACCGCAGTCGCTATTTGCGAACGCAAAATGGCCTTTTCTGCCACGGTCGCTATTTGCAACCACCATACATCCTTTTCTGCTGTGGTCGCTATTTGAGAGCGCTTAACGACTCGCAATTAGCCTCCTCGCTAATTGCGATGTGAGTCATTTGCGATGCATAATTTGGAGCCTAGTTTTATACATACATTCAAATTAGCGACTCGCAGTTTGCGAGTCGCAATTGTGCACAAATTGCGAGTCGCTAGTTCAAGTGGTCGTAAATCCGGCTCTTAGTTCAGCAATACAAATGGTATTAACTGCTTTAGTAATGTGTTTGTTAATCTGAGTCTGGATTTACCTTTAGTAAAAGAATCACTTTTAGAAAATACACACAACCCTTTTTGTAAGACTGTAAGTCATCTATATTCCTTACTTCAATTGGAAAACAAATTGTGCCAATCTACAAGTAGTTTTAGACATATTATTAATGCTTGTACAGGAACAGTTTGCATTCTCTATAAATCAGCACAAGATGCCCAAGAATTTTGTATGGCTCTTCTTGAATTTATAGCTAATGAGACTTTGCCACATACTGGTCTTTTTGCTGTAAGGTACTATGGGCAACATGAATGTTTCCAGTGCTTGAATGCTTTCTCAACAGTAACGGAATTTCAAAGATATATATAACTTTCTATTCCTGATTGTAAATCAATATCATTAACAAAATTAATATATCAGGCTGTGCACACTAACTTTTGTTCAAACTGTATATATAAGATTGGGTCAACAATTTGATTAATTATGGTCAATAAGTATTTATGTCTAATGATGCAAAGAAGTGCTCAAGATAATAGGGAAAATTAATACCTTAATTACTGAATTCATTGGTAGCCAAATTTCCATTTCCGGACACACTTTTACTTGTATGGCAATTGTTTTCCACCATGGAGAATACAATATTTCAGCAAATTATGCAATATATTTTGGGAACAATACCGGATGGACTGAATGTGATGACACTGTGTAGACTTTTAAACACAGATTGTCTAAAACTTTGATCAACTGTAACCTGCTTATTGGGGCTGCTGAGGGTCGTTGGGGGCCAAGAACCCCTATTGTTGTCACATGTAAGTCTCCCACAGCCGGATTGCTGAGATGGCATCAGAAGCCCCACACCCTTTCTTAACCACTCTGTAAAGGGCCCGGGCCTCCTGGTGCACTACAGGTTGCAGCCGAATTCGCAATCGCTTGCTTGCTTGATTGTGCTCACCTGTGGCACAAATAAATTCTACTCCATTGTGGAGTTTGTCAGTAACTCCGTATTCTCCACTGATTGCGGCGTTGCCGAATCCCGCAAACTCCACCACTGGAACGGAATTTTATAGCCAGGCCTAGTTACCATTCACAGACCCACACAGAGACTCACGCACCTACTCCCAGGCCCACTCAGACACATACTGACCCACTCACAGACCCACTCTGACACTCACACAACTACTCATAGACCCACTCAGATATTCATGCATCTGCTCACTCACCCACTCAGAGACACACACTCACTAACTTACCTATATAGCCACTCACACACCCACTATCAAAGGTTACAGATTACAGTTAGGAAATAAAATAAAAACAATACGTTGAAATTCACTGAAAAAACAAAAGGTTACGGGGCGATATAGTTAGGAAATAGAATTAAACATAAACGTAGAAATTCACTGAAAAAATCCAAAGGTTACAGGGACGTTATAATTTGGAAATGAATTTTTAAAAACTCTGAAATCCGCTGAAAAAAACCAAGGTTACAGGGATGTTATAGTTAGGCTCACATTTCGCTTGTACAAAACTAGAGAAATTCAGCAGTTATAGTTACCTGAGCTAACTATAACTTATATATGAGTGAAATCTGAGCCTAACTATAACGTCCCTGTAACCTTTGTTTTTTTCAGTGAATTTCTAAGTTTTAAAAAAATCTATTTCCTAACTATAACGTCTGTGTAATCTTTGGTTTTTTAAGTGAATTTCTAAGGTTTTTCAAATTCTATTTCCTAATTATAACATCCCTGCAACCTTTGATTTTTAAGTGAAATTTTATGTTTTTTTAACTAGTAGTTGTGTTTGCAGAGTGGTAGAGAAAGGGGACAAGGCCTTCGACCAGCTCTCAGGAATCCCGCTATATGGGATTTCTTGGAGGTAACAGGAGGGCTTCTTAGCCTCCAAGGTCCCTCAGCATCCAAGAGGACTTCTTCCCCCAACCAGTAGTGCACCAGGAGGTGCGTTTGCAGAGTGGTAGAGAAAGGGGGTGTGGCCTCCGATAACCTCTCAGTGATCCAACTGTGTAGGATTTAATAGAGGTAATAGGAGGGGTAGTTCGCCCCAAGGACCCTCAGCATCCAAGGGGACTTCATCCCCCAACCAGTAGTGCTCCAGGATGTGCGTTTGCAGAGCGGTGCAGAAATGGGGTGGGCCTCCAATCACCTGTCAGCAATCTCTCTATATGGGACTTTCTGGAGGTAACAGGAGGGGTTGTTGGCCCCCAAGGACCCTCTGCAGGCAAGGGGACTTCATCCCCTGGGACCAGGCCTTCTTGAATAGGGGAGGAGGGAAATGAGGCCCTCCTCCCTGAGCCGATGCCGATCCAATTTTTTTCCCTGGGGGCAGCCGAGAGGCCCCCCAGTTAAAAATAAATAAGTCCCGGGGAGGTGTTGGTCCCCGGGGCTTATTTTTTTTTATTTATGAAGAAGCTTCGGGGAGGTAGTGGTACCTGGAGCAATATTAAACCCCAGGAAGGGGGGCTTATGGGCCCCCCTCTCTTATAACAAAAATGCCCCTGGCACCTGGCCCATCCGGGGGCTGATAACTAAGGAAGCGTGGGAGCCCAAAAATGCTTTAGTCTTTAGACACACCTGCAGCCTGAACTGCTGGACGGAATTACACCGAATTTGGTAGAAAGGTAACATTTGGTTCACAGATCACTCTTTCAGTTATTTGGTGTAAACTGTTCAGAAGTTTTGAAGAAATAAAAGGAAATTCAAATTTGTATATCTAGGGTCACAAAGCCTTCACGAATAATGACGAGCTCGTGCAGAGATCAGCAGAGCTCAAATTGGATGCTAACACTTCAACCAGGAAGTATTTGCAGTCATCTTGGGACACCACTTCAGCTGAGTCCTAAAACAAATGCAAAAAAAGAAAAAGGGGTAGGGGTAGGGTATGAATAAGCTAACCCCTTAGCCTTGGTCCTGGGGTCCCACCGGGACTCCAGCAGGGCAAAAAAACATTTTTCTTAAATTCACTGCGATTTTTGTGAAAATTACCGAATATCGATGTGAATTAAAAAAAACAAGTGTGGTCTCCTGCACTTGTTTTTAATGTCGCCCCCAGGTGGACCAGGTCTTGTGGGCATGGGGATGTTTTTAAAAAATGGAGGGCTGTGCCTGAGGCCCCCCTCCAAGGGCTTATTTATGCCCCAGGGACCAATGTGGGAAGCTGGCTCTCTATATAGTGTACTAAAATGAAGTATAGTGTGCAGAAGTCCAGGTGTTCCCTTACTGGTTTATAGAGGCAAAAGTAGATGATACTAACACTCTATTTGTGGTAGTGTGAGCGAGAAGTCAGGCTTATCAGAGGAGAGTGCTAAGCATTTGTTGTACTCACAGAGGCAATAAATGTGAAACACACTCAAGAATAAATCCGAGACCAATTTGCAAAAACAATACTGATTTTTACGCTAATTTTAAGACCAAGAACTTTGAGCTACAGTAAATACCTAAGTAGTTATGAATTTTTAAACTTTGCACAAATCAATCACATTTTTTTGCAATTTCGCACCATTGGAATCAATTGGGAAAAAGACAAAAATGCATAAAAAATCGTACAGTTGACTCCCAAGGTTCACCTCTCGGAATTCGGTATTTGTTAAGGCCAGATCCAATGTTTCACCAGCAGATTCTCGGAAGAGGCCCAGATTCAACAAGGAGCAGGGTGCAGGGGTCGTTGGTGGCTTGAATGCTACGGGAGAGGGGACCATTTGAAAGACACTGCACAAGGGGATTTTAAGGTAAGTCTGAGGGGGCCCACTCAGGGAAGCAGGTCACAAGGGCTCAGGACCATGGGGGCACAGCTGGGTCATCGTTACGGTGCCAGAGGGGCCAGGAGAAGAGCAAACAAGTCAGTCAGGTGTCACGCATAGAGAAGTCCTCGCGGTCAGAAGCAGGCAACTTGGAGAGGCGATTTTGGGACCGCTGGACCACTGGCGAAGTGGGTCTCAGGGGCCTTGATATTCCTCGATGGGTGCTTGCTCCTGGGGCAGTTGGATTCTGGAGTGAGCTCTTTGTCTCAGTGATTGCTGCAGGGTGTCTGATACCCCAGGTATGGGTGCAGCACTGCTCCGGTATGTCCTAGTGTCCTCCAACTTGGTAGAGGGACAGTGCTGATGTACCACTTTTGGTCCCTGTGCTGCGTCAGAGTTTCTGGGGAGTAGAAAGTCAGTTTTACCGGATTCTGTGGTTTGGTGCCTGCTGTTACAGTGGGGCATAGCCTCTACTCCAAGGTAGGTTCTTGGCCAATTTGCTGAAGGCCAGAGGTGCTCCAGGGTTCTCGGAGTCCTCACAGTGGAAAGGCGAGGCAGCACATCCTGCTTGTTGGGTCCTAGAGGCAGCAGAAAGGGGGTGATGCCAATTTTGGCGCAGCAGCTCTTCTTGGTCTGTTTCTTCTAGTACATCGAATATAAGGTTCAAGGTCTGGGGAGGCCACATAAATACTAAATTTAGGGGTGTTAAAGGGAGTGAAAGGTAGAAGCCAATTGACTACCTGCCCTTAGGTTGCCTACATCCTCTAAGTGACCACTTCCTGTTGAAAGGGGCACTACCCTAGCCCTGATAGGTTATTTTTCTACCATCTCAAGTTGGAGAATTGTGAAAAGTTGTGTCCACATTGCCTGTCCCACCCTAGGGATGGTGCTGGCTGAATGTGGGCATACCTCCTAACTTCACTAATTTTCCTGCCTGTCCTCCTGCCAAATGTGGAGCAGGATGGGGGGTTGCCAACCCCAACTATCTGGGGAACACAGGTCAGTACTTCAAAGGCAGCATTGCATTTGAAGCTTCCCGCTCTGGTACCAAACATCTTAGGGTACAGTGAAGCCATCATGGAGCTAGGAAACTTGTACTGACAAGTATCCAGCCCATGTACTCCCTATGGCTTCCCTGTGAACTTACAATATCCAAGAATGGACTGAATGGGACATAGTGCACCCTGCCTTAGGGCTATAATGCCTGCAGTCGGGGTGGCTTATCTGTACCTCATGTAATGTTGATAGGCATGGCACAGAGGGCTGTGAGCCATGTCAGTTTTCTCTGAACCAAGACATGCAGCCTGCAGTGGCAGTTTGCATGGTCTTTGTGAGGTATTCCTAAGGTGGCACAATTCGTGCTGCAGCCCTGCAGGACCATCTTCAACACCCATGCCCTGGGTACAAGGGGTACCATTTACTAGGGACTTACAGAGGTGACTGAAGTGGTGCCAATTGTGGGACAGTTTTGGGAAAGAGATTTGACACTGGGAACCTGGTTAGCAGGTACCCAGTGCACTTACAACTCAAAATCACATCAGGCATCAAGCAAAAAGTAGGGGCTAACCATGTCAAAAGAGGCACTTTCCTACAACCACCATTTCCCCGGGCTCATGATAATAGTAAACGGGGGGTCTCGTGGACCCACCGTCCCTGAGGACCACTACCTCCCTGGGCTATAAATAATAAAATAGATAGGAGGGGCTGCATGGACACCCCATGCCCAGGGACCACTACCTCCATCGGGCAATTCCTTGTTTCAAAAGAGGGAGGGGGCCATGTGGCTCCCCTCCCAAGCCATATATGGCCTTGAGTCCACCACCTCCCTGGAGAAGGCCCTAGAATAACAAAGGGACTGCACAACCCACCTCCTAGACCAATATGTGGCCCTGGGGACCGTCATCCCTCAGGTCCAGCTCCTGCTATCTCCCGAGGTACCCACCCTTGGGAGACAGCTGTTTGTTTTTGCTTGGCGGGAGCTGACAGCTCCCACCAAGAAAAAGCAAACACTGTTGAAGTGCTCCTGCTTGATGGAAGCCGAGTTTCCATCTCTTTCCCTGACCACAGACATGAGGGCAGGGAAAGAGATGAAAGTATGTCTCTTGCAAGCAGGGATCTGCATTTCCAGCAGCTCTCTGTGTGCAAGAGCAATGCCAGCTTCCGCAGGAGGTGAGACGTTGGCTGGGACGCAGTCCCCAACAAGCACACTGGGTGCCCTAGGTGGGACCAGGGCACCCAGGGAGATGTGGCATGTGGCCAGGCCCTGGGGATGGGGTCCCCAGAGGCTAAAATCAGACCAAGTAGGGGGTCCGTGCAGCCCCCTCCCCTATTGAATTATGGCCAGACCCTGGGGGATGGGGTTCCCAGGGCTGAAATCGGACCAGGGAGGGGGCTGCACAGCCCTCACTTCTCCATTCAATTGCGGCCTCAACAGGAAGCACTTACAAAAATATAAAAATAACGGGTACCCCAGCTGAAGCTCCACTTCTGTAAAGGACAAATGATTCTAACTCCTGGGCTTGGCACAGGCAAAGCAAGTGTGCTTTCTCTGCAATTCCACACAGCCACTCACCAATTATACAGCCACTCACCCACGCATTCTCGAAGATCATAGGTTACAGTTAGGAATTAACAATAAAAAAAACCTTAGAAATTCACTGAAAAAACAAAGGTGACAGAGACATTATAGTTCGGAAATAGAATTAAAAAAGCCTTAGAAATTCACTGAAAAAGCTAAAGTTACAGGGATGTTATAGTTAGGCTCAGTTTTTACTCATACAAAACCAGTGAAATTCAGCAGTTATAGTTAGCGGAGCTAACTATGAATTACGCCCATGCAAAGCACTGCTTATGAATCAACATATTGCATTACTCATGACCTGGTCAGTGACATCACTGATAATATCTCAACAGAGCCACTCATACATCCATATAACCACTTTCACACCCATTCACGCACATCCATACAAGCACTCACACATCTACTCACTTACCCATACAGCCACTCTTATTTACTTTCCATTACAGACACTCCCATACCCACTCAGTTAACCAAACACCCACTCAAACAGCCACTCACTCATCCATACAGTCACCTACACATCCAGTCACTCATCCATACAATCACTCATACAGCTACTCAGACATCCATACAGCCACTCAGATACCCACTCACCCACCCATACAGCCACTCACACAGCCACCCACTCACCCCCACAAGTACACACACACACTTATTCACCCATACAGCTACTCACATACCCACTTATTCACCCATACAACCACTCACACAATCATTCATACACTTAGTAACTCACATACCCACTCAGACACAGATACACACAGTCACACAGCGACTCACATAATATATGTTAGAAATAGTATCATTCATTAGTAGTACACAAAGTATACAAATCAAACTTTTATTCTCCTAGGTATATATGTTTAATACTCATAAACATTTAGAAAACACTCACATTCACTGGATGATATCAGTGATGTCATGAGTGCAGTCACTGATCATGTCATGAGTGATGTAATATGTGAGTTCATAAGCAATGTGGGGCCATAAGTTATAGTTATCTCAGATAACTATAACTGCTGAATTTCAATGGTTTTCTATGAGTGAAATCGGAGCCTAAATATAACGTCCCTGTAACCTTTGGTTTTTTTCAGTGAATTTCGAAGGTTTTTTTTAATTATATTTCCTAATTATAACGTCCATGTAACCTTTGGTTTTTTCAGTGAATTTCTAAGGTTTTTCAACGTTATTTCCTAACTATAATATCCTGTAACCTTTAGTTTTTTTAGTGAATTTTGAAGGTTTTTTTAATTTTATTGCCTAACTGTAACCTGTAACCTTTGAGAGTGGTTGTGTGAGTGGCTGTATAGGTAGGTGAGTGGGTGTGTGAGTGGCCATATGGGTGTGTGAGTGGGTGTATGAGTGGCTGTATGGGTGTGTGTGTGGCTGTACGGGTCTATGAGTGGGTCATAACAGTACAAATGTCACCCGAAAAGTGAAATTACGCAAATCACATAAAGAAATAGTGAATACCTTCAGTGTATAAAGGAACAGTGTAAAGTCGCCTACTTTCAGGCTCTTCAAACTGCACAATATTCAAGCTTCACTTTTTTTTACTCAAAATAACTTTATAGATTCTGTGGAAAAGTGTAGGACGTGATTTGTAATCAGTCACAATAAGCAGTGCCAAAGAATTTTAGAAAACAAGAAATAGTGTGATATATATTTTGGGCCTAAGCATAGGCTAATAATATATACTTGGAGTGCTGCTTTCTAAAGATTACTTCATTACAAGAGTATTCTCATGAAGGATATTTGAAGAATAAAATTGCTTTATTGGGAAAAACTGAATAGATGACAATGTTTAAAATCATTACATTGTAACTTATTTTCTAAACGTATTTTCCCTCGGTTGAACTCTTTAGTTATCTGTGGTACCTTTGGGGTAGAGAAAACAATATATTAGGATCACTTTTGACTTAGTCATTTAAACACCTCGAGTTGTATTTTATTTGCATGAATTTATATATTGTATTTATTTATATTTATATAGCACTTATTCACATTCCTCTCACACTACACCATATGGTGTTTGCGGTTGGTTGTGTGTTTTTTTAGTTTTGAGTCTATTTGCGATGCAGTTTTGTTACCTGACTAATGATACTCAACTGACAAATGTGTCTACGAGACGCATGAACACTTTGAAAGGTCAATTGTCATGGTTGGACTTCATTTCCCTAGCTTGAGCTGAGCTTCCTTGAACCTGTTATGCCCAAAACACCACATGTGTTAGACTTTGGCTATATCCTTCACCAGAGTGATTTAATGTTGCACAATGTGTGAGCTCAGGGGCACTGATTGCATCACCCTCTGTGACTTCAAATATCAACAAAGAAATAAAACACCAATAACTCCCTGAACTCTAGACACAAACACACAATTTGGCATCTGCTTTAAGATTAAGACAGAGAACTGTGATTCACTGTTAGAACGGTATTACTGTAAAGAACGTCTCTTCTGAAAAAGTTTAAAACTCTATGTTGAGAGTTTGTTAATGGCTGGAGAGCAGGAAGCATTTGTCCTGATGGGTCATGCCTCAGAAAATATCCCCAGAAGTAGATGTTGGCATGCTACAAAGGGCAAGGGCTCCTTTTAGATGTGTTTTATACAGAGACCTTTTAGATTTCACCTCAAGGGCTAAAGTTGCATTTCTATTACAAGGCTTGAGAACAGGGCAGACCACATACTTAAGAATGCAACCACGAAACACGTGCAAGGCAGAAGTAGCTAAGGACAGCTCCCCTTTTATTCCTGACAAGCCCCTCTGCCAGCCCCATGCATGTGGAATTGCAGAGAAAACATACTTACTTTGCTTTCATCAAGCCCAGTAAGTTAGGATCATTTGTCCTTTACAGAAGTGGAGCTTCAACTGGGGCACCAGTTATGTTTATATTTGTGAGTGCTTCCTAATGAAGTTTAATTTTTGTGAAATGAGCATCAGGGCCAGCACCGAACCTCACCTGCCTGCTCATCCAACAAGAGTCCACAGTTTTGCACAAAATTCTTCCAAATTCAGAAGGGGTTTGTTTTAGTAAGCTGCCCATCATCCTGGCAAAAGGTGGGAAGACCATTGCGTACTACTAAGGTAGACAGGGCAGAGCCAAACGAGTGATGCAGCCAGGTGGTTTTGCACATTTGAATACTTGTAGTCATTTCAAGGGAGAACCATGGACTCTGCTCTCACCAGGAGAAGCCAAAGAAACAATTCACTTGTTACAGTCACTTAAAATCGCACTCTGATAGGGACCACCCCAATGCCCCCACAGACCCTGGCATTGCTCCTAAACACAGGGAGCAGCAAAACTGCTGTTCCCTACATGCAGGGGCAATTCTTTCATTTGTTTTCCTGTCTGCCTGTTCTTTTTCTGTGAGAAGTGTTTCTGTAATTTTAGTTTCCGCGAAAAATTGTATAGATCAATCCTGACTGTTGGCAGGTCCATTTTAACCAAGGGACAAAAGCTAATACCTTTATTTAGTAATTTCATATGTTTATCGTTCAAGTGAGAGGTGGGAGGTGGTGGTCCCAGGGGTCCCTCCCCTTTTGCTTAATTTACGCTTGCCCCTGGGACCTGGCCCACCCCGGGGCTGAAATAGAAACAAGCAAGGGAGACCGCGCTTGTGTTTTGTGAAAACATTTGTTGCAAATTCATGAATCCTCATGATTTTGCAACAAACTCTTTTTTTACAAAATGCTTTTTTGCCCTGGTAGGGTTCCAGGGGGGACACAGCACCAGCCCCATGGGGTCAGGGTGTTCCTACCAACCCACTTTTCTTATTTTTATGTTTTTTTCTGGCACTTGACCGAGGCCCTAAATGACTGACAACACTTCCTGGTTGAAGTGTTAGCAGCCAACCAGATCTCAGCACGAGATCAGTAGGATTTATGAAGTGTTTGTGCCTCTAGATATACAATTTGGTTTTTCTTTGCAATCTCCAAAACTACTGAACAGATTTACACCACATAACAAAAAGGACTCTTTCTGGACCAAGAGCTACCTTTCTGCCAGATTTGGTGTAATTCCGTCCAGCAGTTCTGGCAGTAGTCATGTCTAAAAATCTCTTTGTCAAACGGCGTCAAAGTTATAAACGAGTCTAGGAATGCTCTGCAAACACGCCTCCTGTTGCACTACTATTAGGGGGATGAAGTCTCCTTGGTTATTCAGGGTCTTTGGGGGCCAACTACCCCTCCTGTTACCTCCATTAAGTCCCACACAGTGGGTTTGCTGAGAGGTGTTCGGTGGCCACTCCCACTTTCTCCACCACTCTGCAAATGCGCCTCACAGTGCACTACTAGTTGGTGGATGAAGTCCCCTTGGCTCGTGAGGGTCCTTTGGGGCCAACTATCCCTCCTGTTACCTCCAGTAAGACCCGCACAGCTGGATTGCTGGATTGCTGAAACTCATGCCCCCTTTCTCCACCACCTTGTAAACGCACCTCCTGTCACACTACTGGTTGGGAAAAGAAGTCCATTTTAGTCCTGAGGACCTCAGGAGTAAAGTGGAATTCATTCCCCAACCAGCAGCGCATGAGGAGGCATGTTTGCAGAGTGGTGGAGAAAGGGGGTGGGGCCTCTGGTGAGTTGTCAGGTTTTTTAATTTATATTTTTCAATTTTTTTAGGAAGGGGGCCGCATTGCCCCCCTTCCATGGGCTGTTTTGGGCCCCGGGCACCCCATCCCCCGGGGCCCAGCCTTTGAAATTTTGATAAAAATACTAAGGGGAGGGGGGCTGTGCAGTCCCCTGGGCTGATATCAATCACAGAAACCCCATCCCTCAGGGCCTGCCCATTAAAAAAAAAAAGGGAGGGGGCCGCAAAGCCCCACTCTTGGGCTGATTTCAGCCCCGGGGACCCCATCCCATTCTTTTTATTTTTTTTTCATTATGTAAGGGAGGGGGGCTGAGCGGCCCCTCTCCTGGGCCATTTTCATGCCCGGGGACCCCATCCCCCGAGGCCTGGCCTCTAGTCTGGATGCCCTGGTTCCACCCAGACACTTTGTTGGGGACCATGGGGGAGCCTAAAAGCCCCCGCGTTCCCGCGGTCCTGCTGTCTCCCCGCATGCTGTGGGAGCCCGCATTGCTGTTTGACAGGGGGAGCTGCATCCCGCTGTCCAAAATCAATTTTGCTCCTCTTTCAAATTATATCAAACTGCAATGTCCCGGGGGTGGGCAGCCTGGGACGAGGCTGGAGAGTGGTGGTCCCCAGGGCTCCTTGCCATTCTTTCATGTAGCCCCGGAGACGTGGCGGTCCCTGGGGCCAGGGGTCTGCAACGGACCTCCCCATTATATCATTTGAGCCCCGGGGAGGCCCTCCAGGGCTGAGGGGAGGCCGCGCAGGCCCCCTGCATTTTTTTGGTAATTGCCCCAGGGAGTTGGCAGTCCCTGGGAATGGGTGGGTCTGCACGGCTCCTCATTATTGAAAGTGAAAGCCCCGGGGAGGTGGTGGTCCCCAGGGCAGCAGGGGGGCACGTGCCCTCCCTGCATTTATTTTGAATAAAGCCCTGAGGAAGGGGTAGTCCACGGGGCTGGGGGATTCATGCAGCCCCCATTATAGAAAGTGAAAGCCCCGGGGAGGTGGTCGTCCCCGGGGTGGAGGGGCCCTGCATCAGTTTACATATGTTTGCCCCGGAGAGGTGGTTGTTCCACACATTATTATAAAACATGCCCGTGGGATTTGGCCCCCCCGGGGACTTAATGAAAGAGACGGGCAGGAGCCCGCCCATCTTTTTTTTTTATGTTGCTGGGGATTCACAGATCCACCTGCGAATTTGCAGCAAAATTAAAAACAAAATGCTTTTAATCCTCAGCGGGGTCCCTGTGGGACCGCCCACCATATCTGGGGGTCAGGGTATTCCTACCCTGCCCCCTTTTCTTTATTTTTAATTTTTTTGTGTGACTCTGCTTCAAGCCGAGGCCCAAGATGGCTGCCAACACCCTGGATGAATGTTGGCAGCCAATCAAATTTTAGTAGGATCCATGAGTTCACTGCAATGACTTGCGTCCCCAGATATCTATATTTTTTATATGAAATATCTCAGAAACTACTGAACAGATTTACACCAAATTACAAAAACCACGCTTTCTAGACCAACATCTAGCTTTCTGCAGCAGGTAGAGTTGATGCCGCTCTGATGCTAGTAACTGAGAACATACTGAGACAACTCTAAGGCTGAATTAGCTAATATGTTGGACAGATTGAATCAATTACAAAGTAGGGCTATTCTGGCTCCTTCTACAAAAGTGAGCAATTCATTTGATACCACTGTGTCTTCCACCTTACAAAATAATGATGCTGGTTTCTAAAATAATCCAAGTATGTATTCAGTGGGCTTGGAGTACTAGTGGAATCTCCAGAAAATTATGGCTGAGACTCAATAGTCTATAATAGGGAGCAAGACCTCTGACCTCCTGGTCAGAGGTCTGTCCTGTTACCTCTAACCTGGTCCTGTTACCTCCAGTAAGTCCCTCATAGTGGGATTGCTAAGAGGTCTTCGGAAGCCATGCCCCCTTTCTCCACCACTCTGCAAACGCACCTCCTGGCACACTACTGGTTGGGGGATGAATCCACTTTACTCCTGAGGGACCTTGGGGGCCAAGAAGCCCTCCTGGTACCTCCTTTAATTGCTACACAGCGGATTTCCAGAGAGCTGGTTGGAGGCCCAGCCCCCTTTCTCCACCACTCTGCAAATGTGACTGCTAGTTGAAAAAGCTTAGAAATTCACTGAAAAAAACAAAGGTTACAGGGACGTTATAGTTAGGAAATTGAATTTAAAAAAACCTTAGAAATTCACTAAAAAAAACAAAGGTTACAGGAACGTTATAATTAGGAATTAGCATTTAAAAAACCTTACAAATTTACTGAAAAAACCAAAGGTTTCAAGGACGTTATAGTTAGGAATTAGCATTTAAAAAACCTTAGAAATTCACGGAAAAACAATAGTTACAGGAACGTTATAGTTAGGCTGACATTTCACTCATACAAAACCTGTGAAATTCAGCCGTTATAGTTAGCTGAGCTAACTATAACTCACGTCCCTGCAATGCACTGCTAATGACGTCACATATTACATCACTCATGACATGGTTAGTGACATCACTGATGACATCACTGATGACATCTCAAATGACATCACTGATGACATAATCCAGTGACTGTGTTTCTAAAAAGTGTATGAGTGTTAAATATATATATACGCCGAGGTGTATTGAAAAATGAGTGGGTGTATGAGTGCCTGTAAGGATGATTTAGTGAGTGCGTGACTGACAGTATAAGTGAGTGATTATACATGTCTCAGTGAATGTATGGGTGAGCGACTAGTCTGTGTGAATGTCTGTATCTGTCTGTCAGTTAGTGTGTAAGTGGCTGTATGGGTTGGTCAGTAGGTACATGAGTGTCTATATGGGTTATTGATTGGTTGTTTGAGTACCTGTATGGGTGCATGACTCTCTGTGTGGGTGAGGGGATGTGTGACTCGCTGCATGGATGAGTGAGTGGGTGAATCACTGGCTGTATGGGTTCATTAGTGTTTCTGAGAAGGGTTTTATGGTTGAGTGAGTGTGCGTATAGCTATGTCAATGAGTGAACAGATGTCTCAGTGGATTATGGGTGAGTAACTATATATGTGAAAGGCAGTAGATGCCAGTATTGAAGTATATAAGTGACTGTATGTGTGGGTGAGTTATTGTGTCAGTGACTGTATAGGTGAGTAAGTATGTGTTAGTATTTGTATGAATAAGTGAGTTGGTGTGTGTATAACTGTATAGGTGAGTAAGTGGCAGTGTGATTGACTCTATGGTGTGAATGAGTGGGTGTGTGAGTAGCTCTATGAGTGTCTGACAGTGTGAGTGGCTGTATGGGTGTATGAGTGGATATGTTAGTGACTGTATTAGTGAGTGAGTGGGTGTATGAGTCGCTGTATGGTTGAGTGAGTGGATGTGTGTGTAGGCCTATGAATGTGTGAGTGGGTATGTAAGTACTGGTATGGGTCTGTCAATGGTTATGAGAAGGGTAGTGTAAAAGTTGGAGTGTGTGTATGAAAGGTTATATGGGGGTGTGTCAGAGAATATGTAGATGATGTCATCAGTGATGTTATTTGAGATGTCATCAGTGATGTCATTGACCATGTCATCTCATGAGTGATGTAATATGTGACATCGTAAGCAGTGCATTGCGGGGGCGTGAGTTAAAGTTAGCTGAGCTAACTATAATGACTGAATTTCACAGGTTTTGTACGAGTGAAATGTCAGCCTAACTATAACGTTCCTGTAACCATTGTTTTTTTCCGTGAATATATATATATAAATATATGTGTGTGTACCTACACTCAGACTTCCCTACTTACCTGCAGGGTAATGCCTCCTGCAAAGTTATAAAAATAAAATTAAAAAATGTTAAACATATTCGTACTGGTGCTGTCTCTTCAAGGCTAAAGAGGTCATGACGGTGCGGCTTTGGGTTGATAAAGTGAGGCTATGAAGCATCAGCTACCACTGGGTCCAGCAGATGCTGGTGTGGAGGTGCATGCTGCTCTGCAATTAACCCCAGTGTGGCTGTGCTGCTTGCTGGGCCTATCACCTGCCTCCAACATGAGGGTAATTTAGCACTGCACATAAAATTCAAGTGCTCCCACCAACTCTTCATCAAAAACATTGTGGGCTGTCACCCTTGTGTGGCGCTGTCGGGACTGTGACCCATTGCCTGCCTTTGCCATGACTGGAGAGCGGAGAGTGACCAAAAGACAGAAGACAGGAGACAGGCAGGAAAACTGATATATAAATGAAAATTAAAATTACATGGCAAGGAAAACAAGACACAAAGATACAAGGAAGATAAAATAAAATATGACAAAGTGGGTAGGAAGAACTAGAGTGGAATGGGTAAGGAAACATGCAAGAAGGAGCAGACTGAACTCTGGAATGCCACACAGTAAAATGGCCACTTGAGAGTTAAGCGTTATACACAATTTTGCACTATTTTCTTTAATCTCAAATTGTGTCCTCAAGTCAATTTGGGGCATGAGATGCCAGAATGGCATTTTGCACAAAAATGTAGAATTTCCAGTTATGTTGGGGAATTCTGCATTATTTCTGCAAAGGAAGTTGCGTGACTATTCCCCAGCTTAGTGCATTTACACGTAGTCTGTGAAGATTGAGACACTAAGACAGAGTGTGAAGGAGGAGCATGGCACTAGGGCAAAGTGTTAAGTACTTCATGCACATTAGAATGAGGAATGTGAGACACTAACCTAGAATGTGAAGAGGAGCTCGAGGCTCTAGGGCAAGGTTTCAGGGACTTATGTTTAAGACATATTTAGTGTAACACTCTTGAGGGACTTAGATAGAAAGTGAGGAGTAGACTGGGCAGTAGGGAAAAATGTAGGGAGCTAAAGTGAAGTGTCCATGAAAGGGTTCATGTACGATTGGCATGATGCGCTTGAGACATTATGAATGAATGTTAGGAGCTGGTACAATTGGCCACAAAGTAAATTACTTGGAAGACTTACTACATAAGTCCACCTAAAATTGTTTTATATGTGAAAATCAGTACACTAGCACCAATTTCCACAAACCACTATTACCTTTACTCCTAGGGCAGAATGTGTTGAGCTTGAGACACTTGGGTTAAAGGTGATGGACATGGAGAACACGTATGCTTAGTATGAGGAGCTTGAAGCACTAAAAGAGAATGAGAGTAACATAGGTTACTAGTGCAGAGTGTGAGGATCCTGATCCACCAGGACAATCAGTGAGGAAATTGGGGAAGTATACTCAATACAAAGATTTTGAGAATGAGGACGCATTGAGAGATGTTTGAACCACTGGATTAAAATGTGATGAATGAAGGTTTTCTATACACCGAGTGAGAGGAGCTTGGGACTCCAGGGCAGGATCTGGGGAGATTGAGAGACTTGGGCAAAGTGTGAATGTCTAAAAGAGCTTCTAACCTTAAAAATGAAGGGCCAGATTTACAAGCCCCTTGCGTGACTATTGCGCCGCTGTTGCGTCACTTTTGTGATGCAGCTGCGGTGTAAATGTTGCAGCCCATTTACAACGTGACACATCTAGGGAGATGCGTCACGTTGTAAAGCCCTGCGTCACATTATACCTGCGTCAGGTATAATGTATGCAGGGTGGGCGTTCCCACGCAAAAAGCCATGTAGAACTGACGTAGTGAAATCTACAAGATTTCACTGCGTCACTCTACTCCTTCACTGCGTCAAAATCCCTACGCCTGCTCAGACCAGGCGTAAGGAATGACGCAGGGCTTTCTGAATGGGACTCACCCATCTATTGTGGTGCATTGCTGGAGTTGCGTCTCTTTCATGAGCAACTCCAGGACTGCGTCACTTTTGCGCCAACAGATGCATCAGGATTTCTGACACATCTGTTAATCCTTGCGCCATGGAGCACTGTATTGTAAATACAGCGCATCCATAGTGGCGCAAGGACATTCGGCGCTGACGCAAGGAAACTGACGCATCTATGCAGATGTGTCAGTTCCTTGTAAATCTGCCCTGAAGAGTATTAGAAACATATGCAAACACATGCCACATGATGAAAACAGGTTTGAGTTGACGAGAGTGCTCTATATAGCGAAAGAGAGGATCTAGGGACTCTAGAGCCTTAGGGCAGGATGTGAGGAGAATGAGAGACTTGGGCAAAGTGTGAAAGACTTGGGGGGCCTGTACAGCTAAGAATGAAGAGCTTTGAAAACCTATGCAAGCACATGTTATATAATGAGCATAGGCCACATTAATGGCCTCTGTGGAAAGCTTGTCTCGATATTTAGTCTTGGCCATCTGGGCAGAGTGGGCCACCTCTTCCTCTTTTCCCAAGCCATCTCCTAACAGTGGCATGTGTTTCACTTTCCCCTTACCTGTTAATCATCTTGGTACCTACCATCTTACTTCTCTCTCCCTGTCAGGCCACCACTGCCCATTTTTTTAAAAGGACATTTCCCTGGTGGGCTGGAAACATTGAAGGCAGGGGATCGCCACTGGTGCCTCTGACACTTTCTCTAGCTTCCCCAGATAATTACACCAGGCACAGGGGGTGAGAGGGGTTATTAGGAGAGCGAGAGAGAGGACAGGATGAGAGAGGCATAAGGGAGCAAGGCTGGTTTGAATATTTTTGGTTTCCAGTCTTGTCCTGCTCCCAGTATCCTATCCCCTCACCCATTTCAAGCATGACACACAAAAATATAATTTACAAAAAAAATAAATACACTTATTTTTTTGTTTACATTTCTTTATTCATATTTTGTGGAATAAACAGAGGGTATAACATATGCATTTATAATCTGAATTCGAAGCATGAACTACACTGCCAAATCAACAACTGATCAAAGACATAAGGTACATATTTATCATTGTGTCGCAGGCGATGATATTGTGGACACAGTGGCGCACGGCCACCGAGCAAATACTATGCCTCTGAATGGCCTCGAAGTAACGCAATGGTGCATGTGGATGGGAGGGGAGAGGTTAATAGAGAGGGTGAATTATACAAAAGTATCAAACTACATGCCCTAGCGATTCGGTACCAGTTTGTGCCCGTTTCCAAGACCCTGGTGGCCAGCGGCCCACCCACTTAAGAAGTGCATGTAGTGTTGAGCGGTTGGAGATTAAGTTTCGGGGGCACAGGTGGTTGTCCTGGCTAGGGGGATTAGATGTTGGCATCTATATGAGGTCAGCCCCGGTTGCCTCAGGTGCTGCGTGTGTTTCTGAGATGGTAGAGCGGTACCCCTGCCGGGGGTTAAAACATAAATACACCTAATATAGCAAATCAAACAGTCAATGATTTACGTTTGCAAAGTGCTGGCTTCAAAAGGTTTCCAACATTCAAACAAGCCAGGGTGTTCCATGACATATGTAAAAAGTACGGATCATGCTTACTTTGATGGAAACCATACAATGTAAGAGCTAGTTTTATTAACCTTTTGATTTAAAATTTTAAATATTTACAAAAAAATACAAAGTGTTCTAGAGTTTGTACAGAGGTCTCATCACAGGGGCAGACTAAAACGGTTCATTTATCGTATTGGTCCAAGGGAAAACAAAGCAGGGATCTTATAGTTCCCAGCCAAAATGTGTTTAAGGGCCTGATTTAGATCTCAGTGGAGGGGTTACTCCGTCACACCGGTGACGGATATCCCATCCGCCGAAATATAAATCCCATTATATCCTATGGGATTTATATTTTGGTGGATGGGAAATCCGTCCCCGTTGTGACGGAGTAACCTGTCTGCTGAGTTCTAAATCAGGGAGTGATCTTTCCTAGGGGCTCAAAACCCAAGTCAAATATGGCTCAAGGTTTAAAGATGTTTGGACAATTGTGTAATCTCGCAGTAGAGGTTGCCTCATCTCCACCTGCTCCCTGGTTGAAACACTATGGCTTATAAAAAGCTTTTTAACATGGGAAATGTCTACTTTAGTTAGGGAGTGGGTGATGTAAACAGTTCATTTAATCATATGGCTTTAGAAATACATTGCACATAATTCAGCAAAGGAATGGCAATACCCTTCTCACAGTTCAAACAATCTGCATTGATCTCCCTGTTGAGGGTGGTATGCTTATTAGCCCAAACTGAGACCCAAAGCACTAAGGGGCATATTCTCAAGGACTTATCGCCAATTTACCGGCACATTAGCGCCGCAAAAGTGGCAATAGAGTCATCGTCCCATTCTCAAGCTGGTGCAAACTGCCGATCTCGCCAGTTTTCCAGCGATAGCTTCCGCAAAAAACATTGCCACGGATGAGAGCGACAACTAACGCTAATGATATGCAGAGTAGGCGTTCCCGTGCAAAAACACACAAAAACTCCACTTCGCGATATTCTCAACGACCAGCCAGATCTGCGATGCGATCCAAAAACAGGCGATAAGGCACGTTAGCAGCAGGGATTTAACACCTGCCTTTTACTGGTGTTAAGCAGGACGACAACCTGCAGTATGAAAGAGAGCCCAGCCCAGAGCCACATCTGAAGACCAACACATGTCATGGAGCTACTGATCATGCAGCTCGGAGACCCAAGAGGTCCACAACACCCACCGCCACCACCCCCAGAACCCTCCCCCCCGGACTATCACCGAGGCAGCACAGAACAAGACAGCTGACCTTCCGAAAACTGCATGGCCCCTCAGCCACACAATTGCAGAATGTGGGGCGAGGTGGGAACCAAGTATGTGTGAAGGAGGCAAGTCACCCATGAATAAGAATGTACACAATGCCAATTGTGGCGGTGATGTGCTGGACAGACTTCAGTATGCAGAGCACAGACATGTCCATGGGGACATATACTACTGGTGTATGTAGTGTTGTGGACAGTGGACGCAACCATGTTACCTCAGGCAGTGGGGAAGACCTCGGTCATGTAGCTGTGTCGTCCCCCCTGTAAGTGTAAGCGGAGTGGGCTTGTCCGGTGTACGTCAGTCCAGCGTAGGAGTGTGAATAAATAGGCCGGGGCTCTGGGCGTGGTTCACTTCCGGGATGGCCAACGCGTCTGCCAGGGCGGCGCCCCTCACCCTGCCACGAGTCCGCCGCCATGACCTCCAGCCTCCTCAGCCGATCGCTGGCTTCCGCGACACAGGCCCCCAGCGCACCCAGCGACACAGCACCGCGGAGTCATGTGTGTGCTGACTACTGCCTTCGGCCTACACTGCGGTCAGCAGGTCCCCCAATTCAAATCGAGTCTTGATTTATTTATGGCGCAGTCCAGTAGGCAACAGACATTGCTTCCAGTGTGGCCCGCCCGGACGACGCATCATCGCAGGCTGCGCACCCGCTGAGCGCTTCAGGTGCTACTGACTCAGTGCACCACAAGTCATCGCCACGTGGCTGTGGGCCCTTGCTGACCGCTGCCTCCGGCCTACACTGCGGTCAGCAGGGCTCACACATATCAAATCCAAACCTGACCTGCAAGGACATGCCATCATCGCTGGCAGCACACCCGCTGAGCGCTTCAGGTGCCACTAACTCAATGCACCACAAGTCATCGCCACGTGGCTGTGCGCCCTGCTGACCGCTGCCTCCGGCCTACACTGTGGTCAGCAGGGCTCACACATATCAAATCCAATCCTGACCTGCAAGGACACGCCATCATCGCTGGCTGCACACCCGCTGAGCGCTTCAGGTGCCACTAACTCAGTGCACCACAAGTCATCGCCACGTGGCTGTGGGCCCTTGCTGACCGCTGCCCCTGGCCTACACTGCGGTCAGCAGGGCTCACACATATCAAATCCAATCCTGACCTGCAAGGACACGCCATCATCGCTGGCTGCACACCCGCTGAGCGCTTCAGGTGCCACTAACTCAGTGCACCACAAGTCATCGCCACGTGGCTGTGGGCCCTTGCTGACCACTGCCTCCGGCCTACACTGCGCTCAGCAGGGCTCACACATATCAAATCCAATCCTGACCTGCAAGGACACGCCATCATCGCTGGCTGCACACTCGCTGAGTGCTTCAGGTGCCACTAACTCAGTGCAACACAAGTCATGGACCCTTTATGTATGAATCTTTGTGTGTGTGATTCCAGATCTGGTGCCCCTACCTCAGTGCACTGCAAGTCATGGACCCTTTATGATTGAATCTGTGTGTGTGATCCGATGATCACTGTTCTAGTTGTTGCCAGCACCAACCACTCTCTGAGGGCTGGCTTACACTCACCCCACACCCATCCAGCACAGGCGTCACTGGACATGTGACCCTGGTAATAAAAAGGGGCCGGGCGCACGTGCCCGTAGCCAGTTCCGTTATCTATCTAAGTGTGGTCATTATGTATGCATGATGGCCCCGGGCCCTACCACATTACATTGTGCTGTGGACAGCAGACGCAACCATGTCACCTCAGGCAGTGGGTAAGACCTTGGACGCGTAGCTTTGTCGTCCCCCCCCTGTAAGCGTAAGCGGAGTGGGCTGGGCCGGCGTACGCCAGTCCAGCGTAGGGGTGTGAAGAATTTGCTGGGCGTGGTTCAGTTCTGGCCTGGACAAGGAAGTAACTAATGCGTGTGTTACTGTTGTAGTGTCGGCGCCACCCGGCCCGCAATCGACAATGTTGCAATGTAGCATGCACCCGGAGGGCGGGCTCGCATTAACGGAGAAATGAAGGAGCGCAAGACCGCTCGGGGTCTTGGCTAATACATGCCAAGTGTTGTGTGTATCTGTATTGCCGCAGCATGAGCCAAATGCCTAGCCTTAATCGCAGCACAAGTTCAGCCAGGCATGAACTCTACATCTGTGTCCGCCCTATCCTTACCATAGGCCTACACTTACGAGGCCGCCCACCTTCAACGTGCCGTAGGAGTGCAAGTGCTGCAACCGCGCAGCACACACAAGTAAATAGGCTCGGAGGGAGGAGCAGCTGTGAGGCAACGTAACACACAGTGATGCTGCTCATTTGCCACATGCAAGACATGTCAAACATGAATCCCAAAGTCGCACACATCCCACCCCACCCCCAACAAGCCACATCACATTTCCTGAATGCAAGCAGATGACAAACTAACATCAGGTATGAAAGCTCCTTTGTCTGAACTATCAGGCGGAAGCACATCTGCACCTCCGACCTCGGAATTGCATGTGCCCGGCACCCCCTGACAGATACTATAGCAGCTGATGATGACTCCCACACTATGCACAGCTCGACGAAAGACCAACGTATACACACCCCACACACAGAAGTCCTTGCTCGAAGTTATCTTGCATGGAATGGCCTTCAGACTTACTCCCACACCATCCCAGGCGTACAACCGTTGCACACTACAACAACTCATTGATCCGAGCTGTGGCATTTCATCCACAGAACTGGCGCAGGTCAGAACAGTGCCGCTTCAACCAGAACCACTAACGCAATGGCAGAACATCCTGGACACATGCACAGCCCCTGTCACGTGGAACTGTACTGTGCACATATGCTGCATTTACTGGGGGCACTGCCATTGACAGTGCTGCGGATCAGTTACTGGCTAAGCTTCCGCCTTGCCAACGTCACCTGTGGTCAGCCTGTGTTGCATTGTCGATCGTGCATATTTGAGTGGTCCATGGATGTCTGCCTATCCAACAGGACGGTAGCTGAACTGGATTTTAACATGTGTGTGCGCCCCCTGTTGGCCCACGACCAGGAGTGTCACTGTGATACCCGTTTATGGGATGACTTGATACTTGGCATACATGCTGGCAGCTGGACCTGGGAGATTGCACAACTCCTCGTGTGCAGTGACCACATTGAACCGCTCCCCTATTGGGCTGTAGTGCTAATTGGTGAAAGGGGGTGGACGCAGCACATCTGTCTGGACCTGCTAATGGATTGCCTCGCCGTCCTGTTTGATGAAGTCGACAACGACCTCATGTTGGAAATGATAGCCTACGAAGCTGCAATCGCTTTCATGGACGAGTAACTACGTACCTGCAGCCACAACAGATTGGAACCCATTGCACATGTCCCAACACCTTGTTGCATCTTGGAGATCTGGTCACATGTCCCACGACAACAGTGGACATGGCTGCATTCGCCTGCACTCCGAATACATGAGCGGACAACAACTCGGGTTAACACACACTTGTGAAAGTTGAGGCACTCCCCCGGAGTGGACAGTGGCGCTTGGCAACGTTCCTCATTCTGACATACTGCTGCATTGGTCTGCATGTTGTGGCACTACTCTTGCCCGTACTGACACGCATATGCTAATAAAATCTACGCACCTTCACTTGTATTCAACTGTGATGAGTGTTGATTTTAATGACAATGTGTGTCTCACTGCCTATCTGGGTCAAGGCCATACATGCGCATTGATAGCATTACCCAGGGAGTACCTTTTTGTGGAATCACTGTCCCTACATTCATTCATACTTTCATACTTGATTGCTCATAGCCATGACACATCTGTGTGAATTAGAATGTTTTATTTGCATTCAGTGGAGTGTTGAAGCTGGACCAGTACAGGGCCATGCAAACCCCACTTTACATTGTTGCCCCGTGGAGGGCCAGCCAGAGTCCTTTAGGGATTGACAAGTTCATCAGAAGAGGAAGACTTCAGTCCGCAGTGTGATTGCTGTGTCATTGGTAACCAAACAAAATATGGCAGTCCATGTCGAGGTCCAAGGTGAGTGTCGCTGAGTGTATTGGGGGACAGTGGAAGGTGTTATTCCAGGGCATGATGCAGAGGGCAGAACCAAGCTGAAACAGGCCATATGGCGGAGATGAATGCTACCACTTCATTCTTACAACAAAACAAGATTCATCATCTTCTTCGTCCTCTGATGTGTCAGGTGCCTCACATGTGGGTGGTGGTGTTTAGTCTGCATCACTGTGTGGCACTGACACATCAGGGGCCGGAGGTGGAATGGCTGCCGCACTGTGTGGCACTGACACTTCAGGGGGCGGAGATGTGGATGGAGTAGTAGCAGCAGCATTCATCCGTGCCAGGCCTTGTGGCGGCAATGCCATGACGAGGATCTGCAGGGCATGGAAGATCACAGCTACATCTCGCTGGTGTGCAGCCGTGTCAAACATTCTTTCCGCCTGCATCCGCTCCATGTTCTCCATGATCCTCCGCATGTGTCCCAACTCTGGGCTGACATCGCTGGAGCCACTCTGACTAGACAGTTGTTCTTGGCTCAGAGTCATGACTCCAGCGATGTTAGCCATGGATTGTTGGAGAGCATGGAGCGGAAAGTGGGTGTCCGTTAGGGACTGTAAGTGGTCCCTGATGGGACTTAGACACCCACGTATGGCATCTAGTTTGGCTGCCATGAGGTCGAACCCCACTCGCAGCTGATCAGCCATCTTCTCCTGGCACCCTAACACACGGCGTTGGAATGCCATGTGTTGGTCGTGGGGGTCCTGTGGTTGCTTCCTGCTGTGTGGTCTGTGCAGGGGGTGGGGTCTCCTCGATGCAGCTGGGCTGCCCTGCTCCTGGAGGTGGGGTGCCGAAGCTGTCCATGGGCTGTTGGAGGGCGTAGGTGTCGATGTTGGGGAGGTCCTCTTCATCATCATTGCTGAGTTGTTGGGTCTGCTCTGCAGGAGGTGTTGATTCTCCCTCTGCAATGTGAAGGGGAGATGCAGATTGACATTGTGTTCACATGTATTTTCACGCATTGTACAAGTTTACTAACAGACTGCATGACAATGTACATTGTGACTGTTTGTGAGGAGATGCCTATTTGATGCGGGACAGTTGACATTTCTACACCATCAGGGATGTGAGGTTGTACTTGTACATTGTCATCTCACAGTTTCCTGCTATGCCAAATGCGAATGGCCATTTTCTACACACAAGCGGCAGCAGTTGTGTCCTCTGTTCTGTTGTGAAAGTGTTGCAGTTTGTACCACATTGTTGTCAATGTTGAGGTGCTCTGATTCTTATGTGTGTGTGCTGCATTGTGGGTGTGTTGCCCCTTCAGCTCTGATTTGGCTGGCCCTTATCCCTTTCAGGCGATGTGCCTTTCACTTCTGTGCTTATACAGTGCTGAGATATTGCAGACTTGGGTAAATTGGTCTCTTGGTCGGAGTTGTGACTCTTGGGCATGGTTTGTCCGCAGATGTGCTATACTTAATTGTGCATGTGTGCCATTGTGCCCATCTCCCCCCGCCCCCCCAGTCCCTGGTTGTTACTCACCCTGTTGCTGTTGACTCAGGTCATGTTGTGCAGTGTCCGGTCCCCCAACTCCTGCCACCGTCTCCCCAATGATGACTCGGGTCACCATTTCCTCCATCTCAGCCAGCTCCTAGTGTGTCGCTGGACTCCCACCTCCAGTCTGCATTGCTGCTTTCAGGTTGGCTGTGAGTTTCAGCTTGGTTTTGCGCTTCACATCAGTCCAGCGCTTCTTGCAGTCGTCTACTTCCCTTCTCTTCACTCCGACTGCATTCACCTTGGCAAAGATGGACTGCCATATTGTATTTTTAGTTGCCAATGACACAGTGGAGGTGATGAACAGTTGGTGGTGGTGTTCTATCACCTCCGTAATGAGGATCTGGTTTTCCTGCGTACTGAAACGCGTCTTCCTCTTCTTCTTCTCCTTGCCCTTCCCTGACCCCGAGGTCCCAGGCTGGTCCTCCGTGGGGCTTGTGGGGTTCTGGTTGTCCTCTGTACTTGCTCCGGCTACCTCCATGGTGCTTCGCAGTTGTTTGTGTTTTTTGTTGCCGCTTTTATAGTGGTTTTTCCCGCCTGACTTGTGCGACTTGCAGGCCTGGCGCTGCTTATCGCTGGATTTTTTATCACAGCTGGGCCCATCGCAACTTTTTTCACGTTAGGCTTTAGATTTTTATCGCCGTCCCGGTAATTTTATCGCGGACATTTGACGCGTTATCGGGAAACTATCGCATGTTACCGCCGTGTTGAGAATAAGACGTTAACACAGAGTTATTTTCCCGTGATAGACAGCGATATGAAAAATTGCAGTAACCTATTTTGGCGATTATTATCGCACGTTCTTGAGAATATCCCCCTATGGGTGCAGGTTTAATCAAATCAGATGCATAAGTCATGCCCAGTTCCTCAAGTGGGGGATGCCAAGCAGGTGCTGGCAAAAGCGATTATCCTCTGCCTGCACATTGGCAACTTCACAGTAACCCCAGACTCCAGCACCATACACTAACACAGGAAACATTTTTGGTAGTAGACCACCAAAAGAAACTGGATCAGTTCATTGCCTACTCTTTTAGCAAAATCAAACAAAGCTCCAACCGAGTTGTTCAAGCATAGAAATTGATTCAAAATGCAGGGCATCCATGAGCATTTGGAATCAAACAAAATTCCTAAATATGGAAAGTTGGTGCCCCGCTCAATGCACCTGCCCTTAGTCCAAAAAGAGCCTTTTTTAACCACGTGGAGCCGCATATCATATATTTCGTTTCAGAAATGTTAGTTTCCAGGTCTAAGTTATCCATAAAATCTACAAAGCTGTTAACTAAAGCCCTCAGACTGTTGGGGGTACATGCAGCATCGGTTTATTGTATGGTATTGTATTAGAGCATTTTTATAACAGCTACTACCCGGAAATGGGGAGCTGAATCACTTATCCACATTGGTAACATAAAACACAATGTGGGTGTGTGGCTGAAAGTATGTTTTTGCCCTGTACTTAGTGGGGAGTTTTTCCATAGCATGCATGATGACATTCACCATGCCGTTATCATGTTAAAGGATGCAGTGCTAAGCGGTGTGATGGAAGGGAAAGAGTAAGGAAGAATCAGAGATCTTCCTGGATAGACTGTGCTACAATCCTCTTTTCTATACTGCAATTATGAGACATTAAAAAAGGAGATTTAGCAAAAGGCTGTGTTATAATCTTCCTTTTTGACATTTATAGGTTGTTGGTCCTCACAGTTAGTGGATATTTGGGACCTGCATGGTGGACTGTTTTCTGGTGACCGACAATTTGTGGCAGATCTCTTTGGTCTTCGCAGCTCTGTCTGGTTAGTACTGATGGCCAGATTTATCAAACTTTGAAGCAGCGCAACTCAGCAAGACAACTTGATGCGCTGCGTCAAATCGAGTGGGCAGGAATGTGCATACCTATCAAGATATGGCACATTCCTGCTCTCTCCTTGTGCTGGCGCATTCAGTATGACATGGTGCCTCGCTGTTTGCGTTGCAGGCAGAAGGGACACCTTCCTTCACAAAAACAATCTTCAGAGACTTTTTCCTCTTTCTAAGTGTGCTGCAAAATGCAGCACACTTAGAAAGAGGAAACAACGAGGAGAAATAAAAATATTTCTCTTTGTTGTGCCTCTATCAGGAAGTCGTAGCATTTGACGCCTTCCCAGGTTTACTGGTGTTGGGAGATCTACGAATGTGTCAAAATCCATGGGTGGATACATGGGAACACCAATGCTCCACCCATGGAATGACTTTCCAGGGCAGAGTAACACAAGCAATACAAGGCCATGCAAGGTGGCCTTGCATTGCTCGGTAAATCTGACTTAAGGATTGAGTTTCCCTTGCAACAGCATGCGTGATGGAAGGGCAATGCAATCCAATCATAAATCTAGCCCTGAGTGCCTAGCTGGATGAGTTGGCATAGACTTTATCCATGCCCTCCAGTTGCCAGCATGGCTTTAATAGTCCTTTCATACAATAAATGTTGGTGGCAGTGATGAGTGATGGATCAGGTGACAAATTGATACATGATCTCATTTGTTGACACAAATTATATCCGAATGAGACTGGAATTATCTTCAGAAGGACAAAAACTACTGTACTCCATCTTGTGGTTAGTGGTAGGAAGGTAGGGTAATTGGTTACGGGTATTCAGACCCTGAGTAGCAGTATATACTTCAAATATGAAGTTGTGAGGCATATCTTATGGTGGAGATGGTGTAGATCTCATAATACATGCTTATGTCTTCATCATTCCGATGCTATACTGGGCTGAAGTCTCCAGTTTGAGAAGGGTGTTTGTGTCTGTGTTCTGAAAGTGGTGTGCTGGCTGGGATTATTCTTTAGCTCTGGACCATACTTTTACAGATAGGATGGATTATCATTCCGGGTTCTATCTAATGTTAGAGGTTGGTGCAATTATATCAGGAACTACACTGTTTTCACCTCTCTTCTGAAGTTTAAATGCTCATGGATGCTTGTATTTTGGAAGGCAATGAGTTCCAAAGCTGAATGGCTTGCACTGAAACAGCGTAGTCTTCAAGGGATTTCTTAATGTAAGACAGTATGACTATTCCTGATGCTAGCCTGGAGCGTAGTGTCCTACTTTGTGTGTATTGTTTCAGTTTTATTTGTAGGTATAGAGCCCTTTTCCTTGGGAGGCTCTGTGGGTGCTTTGTTTCAGTTTTAGATGGTGCAAACTTGTACCAAGGGTGCTCTAATAAAGAACAGGGGTTACTCATTTTTAGGCACAAGAAGACTAAGAGATTTTCCATGAATCATAGGATGTTCAGATAAAGCCAAGGTCTGAACCTGGTTCCATGGTTCCAAAATCAGCAGTGATCTCTGTTTTGGCATATTTGCAGGACTGTTGGCATGTATTCCCCAGGATTAAGGTGGAGAAGTCTTACTGCAACATTATGTGTTTGTTGTGTTTTGCATTTGTTGAAGCAGGGGACACCAAGACATAGGTTACTGGCGTAGTTAAATTTGGCACGCATGAGTGTGAGGATAGACCATACTGGTATATAAGGTATTAGGAGATCTGTCATAGTTTTCATTATGTAGAAGGTGCTCCTTGTGACCTCGTCGGCATGTGGTTTCAGGTATAGATCTGACTCCGTGGTTTACTGCCAGGTCATCTGACCTACAAGGACCTTATCTCTGATCACAGCCACAGATAGGCTCAAATTGGGAGCTCAGTTTGGAGTGGAGGTGTACTTACTAACTTTGGCTGTCTAATCTTGAGGAAGCAGGTACACTTCAAAAAAGGTTTATCTACAGAGTGGTACCTAGTGGTAGATCAACTCCCCCCCCCCTCACCCATTTCTCCTTAACCCTTCCAAACTATGTAATTCTGTTTTCTGTTCAGAACACATCTTCCAACATTGGTGTCCATAGTACACATTTCTAATGACAGTTTCGACAAGACATCGACGAGTGATCTACTTAGCCTATGCATTGCAGGCATTTTTACATTCTGTTAATACGCTCTGGTACAACTGTGAATGCAAAAAAACACTTGTAGTGCTCCACTACCTGTGCAGTAAAAATAGATAGCATAAAAGCTGTTTAACTTCAAAACTACTGTTACATGTAAGGTTTTTTTTATTTGACGCATAGATTTGCGTGCTTTAGATAGAGAAGCAAGTAGTATTTGCGTTGGATGCAGGGTTATGGTAAATTTGCAGCCAAAGAAGTTCTTAAATGTGGTTGTCCTGAAACTGTGCAGATACAGTAATATTTAGTGAATGTGTGTATAAACTTACATTTTTTGTCTTAAAGATAATATGGAGTAAAATGTCACATATAAAACCTGTAGTTGGTCTTGAGTTCTAGTAAACCGTGCTCTGCGTCTCACCTATAAAGTTTGGCCTGTGTTATAATAACATATTGGAATGTATTGAATAACCCATCTAACTTAGCCAGTTTTTGTGATTTCCATCTACTTCATGTCTCCATGAAAAACAAGCAAACACCTTCCCCTTCAATATTCCTTGGATCGCTCGAGCTGTTATACAAATATCCTGTGGACTTTTTATGGGCATATTTATCAAGATGTCATGCAATGCAGTGCAGCAAGGGAAGTTGCTGTGCTGCGTTGTGTGAAAAGTATAGAACTGAACTACATACCATTTACAATCATATGGTGCAGTTGAGCTCTCTACCAGTGCTGGCGCACTTGTGGCTGCCTAGCATCAATGCAGGCACCCTCATGCCATAGAACAAGGGTGTCTGTGTTATGGTCAGGATTGTTTTTATGCAGGAAAGGATACCTTCCTGCAAAAAAAATCCTTAGAGGCTTATTCCACTTTCTATGTATGCAGCAGAATGCAGCACACGTGAAGAGGAAATAAGAAAGAGAAATAAAGCTATTTGTCCTCATTACATCTCTATGTGGTAGGTGAACCCTTTTGCCGCAATGCCAGGTTCACTGACTTTAGTAAATCTGTGATTGCACCAAACTCCATGGGTGGATGCATAGAAATGCCCATGCTGAACTCATGGAATGCGGCCTACCACAATGCAATGTAACGCAAAACAGCGAAAGCTGCTGCATTGTGTTACATTTCTTTGCAAAGTCATGCAAGGTGGCTTAAATCGCCCCTTGCTTGGCTTTGTAAATCCCATTTAAGGACTTGCCTTGCCTTACAATGACTTCTGTCATGCAAGGACAGCGTAAGTCCTTAGTAAATCTAGTCCTTAAAGTATAGGTAGTCCTCTACAGTAATCTGTAGTTCCTTCAATAGAAATAATAATGAAGTACTCATCTAAAATTAGCAGATTCATCCCTTTTGGTTTTAATCTAGAAAATGTATGCAGCACTATCTTTCCCTAAGTACCTGTAAGTTCATCGCAGGGTCGACTTTAGAGCTGGTTGCGCCCGGTGTAACAAACCTTCTTGGCACCACACAATGACCACCTCCTCCATGGATTCCCTTATTACCACCCTCCCGGTGTGCCCCTCACCTCTCCATAGGCCCTCCCTCCCATGTATTTAATTTCTTTTATGGAGACCCTCATGCCAATAAAGGGTGTCACAGCACTTTCTATCACACACATTGTACAGAAAAAATTATTCTTAAAAGTGTGTAAATCAATGTATACGATATGTTACATAGGACAATGAGGATTACAAGGTGAGGGAGTCACATGTCAATCATACTAGTAGGCAGTAATATGTTAAGGGTGCTTGGTCAGGAGAAGCACAAACACATCACCAACTGAGCTATCTATGCAAAGTACAAATCTGTGATCTGCATGTTACACGTGCTTTGCAGCAGGCATATTGACCCTCTGTGCTACTTAATGATGAATCAGAACTGCAACTAGACAAAAGTCAGATCTCTCCAGCAGGGATATTAATCACCAGAGTTATCTTGACATTTTTATTACTGCCTGAAAACTGCTGCGCACAAGGAACTCTCCAGTTACAGAACAATGGTCCAGTGGCACTCTCTTTTTCAAAGAAATGGAGAGCATTGAATAGCAATCAGCAGTATCCAGGATTACGTCAATCATTCAAGGACTGTAATTCATACAGCATATTGGCCTTCTTTGTAAACCATTCATTATTGGTATTCATGTGCACATTATACCATCATGAAGGTACAAAACATGAAATTGTTTCATAGTGACAAAGATACAGGTGACACCATGTGTGAAGGTACACAAGGTGACTATATACAAATAAAAACAACAGCTCTTTGTCAGTATGCCCATTCTTTACATCAGTCTAAATGGATCCTGTCAAAATGTACAGTCTCACATTCTATACAATCAGAAATGCCAGACCAAAGGATCCTCTTGTCAATGTCTCGACACTAGAGGCATTTGCAGGGTCTCATCAGGGCAAGTCATTTAAAAAAAAGTAATTGCCACCCCACTACGTTCCATGAGATTCAGGATATTTACCTCAAGAATACAAATAATGGAATGTTCAATCAAAAATGTGCACGTCGTTACCCAGTTATATTCAAGAAAGGGGCTTGTCTCTGTTCATGCAGCCCAGATGCACGCTCAAAGCAGGGTCATAGCCACGGGGGAGGAGTGAAATTTGAGGGCCAAGCACAGTAGCGACCGGTCTCAGAGGAAAGTGGTGGGGGAGGGGAGTCGACAATGACAACCAAAGGGGGAAAAAAAGAACTTACCTGCCGCCTGTAGCCCGACCTATCGCCGGTCTTCTGCTCCTCTTGTGGCTTTACTGCAGACACAGGCTCCCAGACTCCCCTGCGGCCAATCCTGAAACTGCTCTCATGAATGAGGGCAGCTTCAGGATTGGCCTGAGTGCCCTTGCTTTGCACTCCCAGGGAGAGTGGGAGCCTGTGTTTGCTCTCTCCAACCTGGCAACATAGCTGGAGTTGGAGAGAGCTTCAATGAGAATGACAGTTTGGCCGGCGTGAGACGGCCGGTCAAACAGTCATGCGTACTGATAGCAATGCCCACCACTTCCCGTCAGTGCCTGTTATCCCCCTAGCACCTGCCCCCCCACCAAGAATCAGCCTGGAAACAAAAGAAAACAATAATAAACCAGGGATTATTATCGTTTTTCTTTTTTTTTGCTGGCATGGGGGGGTGACGCTCCTCTGCCATAGCAGAGGAGCCGCCGCTGGCCAGGCCAGCCCAAATCAATCTTAGGCCCACAAATGACTGAGGCAGCTGAACAGTATTTAGACGTGAGGGAATGCAGAAAGTGAATGAACAATAAAAGTGCCTTTAAATTTTGTTAGTTACATTTGCTGTGTGTTCTAAGACAGGTTAAATGTCAGGCTATGTCTTAAGACAAATTGGTGTTTATTCTGTTTTAAGTGGAGATGTAATTTACTTTTCTTTCTTTGACTGTAAAGTGAAAGGATTTTTTAAAATCAATTATGTGACAACCTCACTGGGGTACAGACAGGGCCACTGGAATTATGCAGCTTAACGGGGCACATTTTGTGACAGTATCATTATTTTGTCATTTTACACATTAGCGCTGTCTGGGCAAAGCTTTCTCTTCATTAGTACCAATTCCACATTCAAATACAGCTATAAGTAACTGAAAGGTGACCAGTCAACCACTGGGAAGGACCTTCAAACTGTACAGCAGCACATGTTGCATAATTTTAGTACGTTTTGATCTGTTAGAGCTAGAACAGTTTTTTGTTATTATGATCTGCAGAGTATGCAGCAGATGAGGGATAATTTGGCAAATGAGTCATATGTATATTTATGCGGAAATAACTAACACTTCAAAATTGCATATTTCCAGTGGCCTTGCGTACATTGAGTGCAACAAATTATATTGCAGGATGTCTGTTTGTTTCTAATTCAGAAATTATTAAAAACCTGTAAATGAACTGTACACATGTGTCAATATATACCAGCAGTTATGAAAGCGCAAATTAAGCATATTTTGTTTTAAAATTCTGAAGTGTGGTAGAAACAAAGATTTTAATCAGATCAAAACAAATCTTGGCGATGCACAAATCATAAATAATGTATTGTACTGTATTGTATTGCACATTTGTACAGTGCTTACTACTCTTATGTGTGCACTGGAGCGCTTGCCTACATGTGCAGCAATCTACTCCATATAGGGTGCTGTGTTTTCTTTGTTTTGTATTGGAAGTGTTTCCATGTTGTGCGTGATGATCACCAAGGTGCGGTTATTGTGTCTTGAGACACAGCATGGAGCAGTGGTGGATGATGAGGTGTGAGAGACACAGACGCACAGTTTAGTTTATGGTTTTTCAGTATGCTGCCAGTTTTCAACAACTCCGCATGTTACTTCATGATTATAGTCTGATTAGTTGGTTACTGCACTGGGTTGTTCAGTCAGAAGTTTTCTGTATAGTTGAGGGCCTGAGCTGGTGTGGTTGGAGGGAGAGAGAAGTGGAGACATCTGCTGGGGTGGGCATTGTTACTATCATCTCATATCCGAGTGTCATTGTGAGATATAAAGAATCGGCCATAGTGTATAGATATTTGGTACCTGCAATCATGGACTAGATCAGTCCTGCCAAGTACTACGCATCAGACAACAGACTAACGCATTTTAGGTCAGGAGTGCGCATCACTGCACTAAAATACATTAGTCATGCATAATTGGAGCTCCTCTGATTTTGTGAAATCATGAGGCGCTGCATTTATTTGCATCAAATGAATCCAGCTTGCTTGGTTGCTACTGACGTTGCGAGGCAATTTTTAGGTCGAGTTCGATCGACCTGTTGTTTCTCTTATATCGGCATTTGGCACACCCACCATTTGCCATTGGTTGTTAGGTGTGTCTTTTAAAAATGCTTGCTTGTTATTGGTTCATTTGTTCAAATGCCTCTCCTTTGTGTGGTCAGCTCCCTCCTTGGCGATTTAACTAATAGAACATTTTGTTTGGCCATCACACGCTGTTACAGCGTGTGATGGCCCCACCTCCCATCTGGTTTTCAGAAAGGCGATACCAATGCCATATTTACACTCCATACCATGCCCGGCATGAAATGCTGTATTACACGGGCACCCTCCCCTTCCCCACTTCGCTATGCTCGTTGTCGGCACTCATGATGGGCTCTGCGCTGCAGCCCCGTTGGTCGTTGTCCCACTGCCTGCCATGTAATAATGACCGCCGTCCGGTTGGTGTGCCTACAGCCCCCCCACCCGCCCCTCTTGTGTACCCAGGAAGCGGTGCACCGTCGAGTGACCATAGGCATCAGCGCATCTCAGCCTCGCCGTGAGAGACGGAGCACTGCTCGTGTCTCCCCCTTACGCTCAGCCTGAAATGAATTAAGCCGCCCGTTCTGAGAAGATCGGGAAATTCCCAGGGACTGCTAATTTAAACACAGGCAAAACATTTACAAACAAACAGCTGCTCTACCGGACCTGAAAGTGACTCCTCCTTTCTCCCGCCACAGCGCTGCACCCGCCGAGCTCTTAAACAGGCACAGGCCAAGCACTGCTGCAGCAGCCACGGTGTGCACAGAGGCCTTCAGGTGCCTGGCTCATAGTGCCATTATAGGCAACACTCCCCACCCACTGTCAGAGCATGTATGATGACATAAATAAATACACAACACAACTTTTGTTTGGGAAAATATTGCTGCAAGGTTATTCCATACAAAAGTATGCAATATGGTGGGTTATCTTACGCGCGATCCAAGGGCAGGCAGCGGTAACCGACCTATGCGGCCCTGCCCGCCTGATGAGCCAACTTGCATTGTGGCGAACCCAATCAGTGCCACACCTTATGGGGTGATCCTCTTTGCCGGATCACGTGACACATTGGTCCCTTATTACTCACGCCCCTTTCAGGGCGGAGCGTAGCAAGGCAAGCCCCCGGTTGTTCAGGCCCACAACCGCCCGAAGGACTAGCGGGGCGCCGACGGACTTCTTCCAGGAACCTGCCATGAGGACTCCTGGGATTCGGCTCTGGCACCCCTATTGTGCTCCTGCAGAGGTACCCTTCTGTACTCATATGCTTCCAGATCGCCCTGTAACTCTGCCACAGCTCTGGAGGCGGCCCCCGTCACCTCCAGAGCCCCCCACCAACACAGCTGTATTCTCACCTGCAACCTGCAATTTCCAGGGCCTCCTGCATATCCAAGAGGAACAGGTCCATTCCCACCTGTGACAAGTGCACCCCATCTTTGTCAAAATAGCCTTTGGTGTTAGCCTGGATTAGCCCGTGCCTGATAAAGCCAAAAACCCTTTGGTCTGTGAACTTGCGCATGACGCTGTTCATCCTTTTCCGGGAAGTTCAACTGCCTCACATGACCTGTAGGAATGTGATAGCCTCCCAGGAGGGAGCTCTACTCTTAACCACAGCTATGTTACCCTTCAAGCTAATGTAGGCTCCAACCTCCTGCAACCTGTAGTTGCAATCCTTCTAGCACTTTATGTGCCTAACACCTGTTTCCCCAATTTATGGAACCAGCAGCACACTAGTTAGCTGACCGCTTCCACAACCAGCCTATCTACTATGGCTATCAGGGCGGGGAATTTTATGCATAACAGAAGCAACCCACACTGAATGGGCAGTGTGTGCTCTGGAATTGTCAGCAATGGTGCTCCAAACCTATCTTTCTAGACCTATTGGAGCCACGGCACACATTCTGGCATAACCCACTGACGCAACCCACCTGGCTGAATTGCCGCTGCGAGATCTCATCACCATGCTCTCGTGGTTACCGGTGCACATCTTCTATAGATCTTGCCCCCCACTCTATTTGTGCTGATTCCTGTAATGTACCCTTCTGCCCCTGTATGGGCGAGTAAAATACCTTTTAGCGTTAGGGTCTGCTACATACATGGCCTCCTAGCCTGCAGGCACCCTCGTCTGACAGCAGTCTATCTGCTGTGTCGCCCGTTCAATGTCCGCACCCTGGCGCAAGACGTCCCGCTCTATACTTCTGTTAAAGGATCACCTTGAGTGAGGCTGGAGTGAACGGTTGTATGTTGTGCATCTGACAGTAAGTACCTTGGTGTGCTCTGGCTGGGATAGAGTTGTTGCTTCTGTCACACTCCAAATAGTGGAAATGTGCAGCTCTTTTGCATTCTTCACTGCAGACTGATACACTACATGCAAACCAGCTGTGACCCAAGATGCATAAGCACTAGACCTGGTACACTTGGTTCCCCCGGAAATAATTGCCCTCCACCGAAATCCATGTGTAAGAGAGGCTGGTCCCTGATTTAATTCCTAGTAGTCTATGTGTTATGCCCTGCTCCTTTAATGCCTTTTTCAATGCAGTATTCTGCCGCGGATGCGCGGTTGCGCAGTGGACGCGCGCAGCGGGCACGCCGCTGGCGCGCCGCTGGCACGCCAAGGGCAAGCCCGTCTGCGCCCGTCCGTGACCCGACCGCGGCCAGCGCCAGGAACCCTGGCCCTCCCACTACCCATCGCTACGACACCACCACCCTCCTCGCACTCAACCCTGGAAGACTTAGAGAATGCCAACAGGTCTCGCCGAACACGACCCACGGCCAGTTCTCCTGCCTCCACTGCCGCCAGACCCTCACCGCCACCCCGGCCTCCAACACCGCCGATGCCAGCACCGGCGACACCCTAAAATGCATCCTCCTCAACGTACGCTCCGTACACAAACACGCCATGGAAATCTGGAACCTACTTGACTCTCTTTCGCCCGACATCGCCTTCTTCACAGAGACCTGGACCAACGCATCCTCCGCCCCCGACATCAGCACCGCCATCCCAGACGGATACAAGATCCAGAGGAAAGACCGCCCCAACCACCCAGGAGGGGGCCTCACCATCGCCCACAAGAGCACCCTCCGCCTCACCACCTCCAGCGAAACCTTCCCCTCCGCCGAACACCTGCACTTCAAGATCCAGGCCACCCCCAAAGCCACACTCCGAGGAACCCTCGTCTACAGACCCCCTGGCCCCCAAACACCCTTCACCTCCACCATCACCGACTTCATCGCACCCCACACGATCACCTCAACAAACTACATACTCATTGGAGACCTGAACTTCCACCTCGACAACCCCAGCGACCCCAACTCCACTATCCTTCGTGACAACCTCACCAGCATCGGACTTAAACAAATCGTCACCACACTCACCCACAGAGCAGGACACACCCTCGACCCCATCTTCGCGGCAGGAAACAGCGTCCATTTCAGCCACACAATGCAGCCGCCATGGACCGACCACCACTGCGTACACTTCGCCATCAACAAACCCAAGGCACCCAAACCAGCCCCACGCCCACCACGAAGGAACTGGAGCAAGGTTACCGACGAGCAACTTAACTCCACCTTCAACCGAGACAACCACACCTGGGCACCCGACGCAAACAGCGCAAACGACGCATCCAGAGAACTCCACACCTGGATCTCCAACTGTGCAGATGAGCTCACCCCGCTACGCAACCCCGACAGACAACACCCCAGGAAAGCCGCCTGGTTCACAACTGCTCTCCAAGAAGCCAGACGCACCTGCAGACGCCTGGAGAAGAACTGGAGAAACACCAAGACAACCAAAAACCACACCACCTACAAGGACGCCATGACGGACTACCACAACCAGATCAGAGCCACCAAAAGGAACTTCATCCACAACAAAATCCTGGCCAACTCCACCAACTCCAAGGAACTTTTCAGTGTCATTCAAGAATTCACCAACCCACGCAGCGAAGCCACAGACCCATCCCAAGACCTCTGCGACAAGCTTGGAACCTATTTCCACCTCAAGATCAAAAAACCTCTACGACAACTTCCTCGACCATCCACCAGGCGCCACAGACGGCCCCCGCCCCCAGAAACACCAGCCAGCCCACCATCTCCAACTGGACACCGATCACGGCCGAAGACACCGCCTCGACCATGAAAAGCATCCACTCGGGGGCCCCCACCGACCCCTGCCCCCTCACATCTACCACAGAGCCGTGGCCGCCATCGCACCCGAACTACAACGCACCATCAACACCACCTTCAAAACAGGCACCTTCCCAGACGACTGGAAGCACGCAGAAGTCAGACCCCTGCTCAAGAAGCCCGCAGCTGACCCCACCGACCTCAAAAACTAACGGCCCATCTCGCTCCTCCCCTTCGCAGCCAAAGTTGCAGAGAAAACAGTCAACAGGAAACTGACACGATTCATTGAAGAAAACGCCGTCCTCGACCCGTCCCAATCCGGATTCCGAAGCAACCACAGCACAGAGACCGCCCTACTCACCACCACAGACGACATCCACACCCTCCTGGACCAAGGCCACTCCGCAGCCCTCATCTTACTCGACCTATCAGCGGCCTTCGACACCGTCTCCCATCGCACACTAGTCGTCAGACTACATGACGCAGGCATACAAGGAACAGCCCTGGACTGGATCCGATCATTCCTCACCGGAAGAAGCCAAAGGATCAGACTCCCACCCTTCCTCTCCGACCCCACGAAAATCACCTGCGGAGTCCCACAGGGTTCATCACTGAGCCCCACCCTCTTCAACATTTACATGGCCCCCCTCGCAGCCATCGTCTGACAACACGGCCTCAACATCGTATCCTATGCCGAAGACACCCAGCTCATCCTCTCCCTCACCAAAGACCCCACCACTGCCAAACTCAACTTCCAGAAAGGAATGCAAGACGTCGCAGTCTGGATGACCAACAGCTGCCTGAAGCTCAACGTCGAGAAGACAGACGTCCTCATCCTCGGTACCACCCCTTCTGCATGGGACAGCACCTGGTGGCCGACCACCCTCGGAAGCCCACCTACCCCCTCAGACCACGGCAAGAACCTCGGCATCGTACTCGACTCATCACTCTCCATGAACCGACAGGTCAACGCCGTCACCTCCAGCTGCTTCAACACCCTCCGCATCCTCCGCAAGACCTTCAAGTGGATCGCCCCTGAGTCAAGGAAGACAGTCACCCACACACTCATCACCAGCAGACTGGACTATGGAAACGCACTCTACGCCGGCATCAACAAGTCCCTACTCTGCAAACTCCAGACAGTACAGAATGCCGCCGCCAGACTCGTCCTTGGCATCCCCTGACACGAACACATCAGCCAACACCTACGAAGTCTCCACTGGCTCCCCGTGGAGAAAAGAGTCTCTTTCAAAATCCTCACTCACGCCTACAAATGCCTACACAACAACGGACCCAAATACCTCAATGACAGAATCAACTTCCACGTACCCAAAAGAAACCTCCGATCTTCCAACCTCGCA
This sequence comes from Calotriton arnoldi, assembly GCA_963921515.1. Taxonomy (NCBI): domain Eukaryota; kingdom Metazoa; phylum Chordata; class Amphibia; order Caudata; family Salamandridae; genus Calotriton; species Calotriton arnoldi. The sequence goes on from CAWUFW010004304.1 coordinate 716,802, forward strand.
CTGGCCGAAACCCCGCGCATCCACAGAGCCAGAGCAGGTGGAAGATCCTTCTCTCACATTGCAGCCAAGACCTGGAACGAGCTACCGGCAGACATCAGACACGCCCCTCCCTGAACACCTTCAGGAAGACCCTCAAGACCTGGCTCTTCGGCTAAACAGATCTGCGGACCCCCCTCAGTGCCTTGAGACCCTCACGGGTGAGTAGCACGCTTACAATTCCCTGATTGATTGATTGTCTGATTTAACAGTGTGCACTGTCTGCAATATAGTGCCTAACATTCAGGATTGACTTAGCCCTTGTTTACCCCCATACTAGATTATTCCCAAATTTGGGGGTTCACACTGCCCACCCTGTGCAGCCCCAGCAGTGGAAAATTACCTGCTCCGTTAAATTTTAATTTTGTTGAATACTGGATGTGCCAAATGTTCTTTTTACATAGTAGCCTTTTGTGCTTGACACCTTGTTTCCCCATTTATTGGGACAGCAGCACACTATGTTGGCTGACAGCGTCCCCACCCAGCCTGGCTAATATAGCTATCTGGGTGGGGCATTTGAGATTAACTGAAGCAACATGTCACCTACCCTCGGTTCTGGGGTGCACTTACTTCGCCCCGTTGACCAGACAATTGCACAGACCTCTTTGATTGATAAACCCTGGTGAACACCTTAATGGTGTCAAATCTGGTTTGAAAGAATATATGTATTGTGCCCACTATTGGAGACACCTCACACTTTCGTGGAGTGACAACTTACGCAGCTCACCAGGCTTGCTTAATTGCCGTCTGATCACAGATGCACAGTCATGCTATCCATCTGTGACCCTAGATGCTTAAACCAGCAAGAGTGTCGGAATCCAAGATTCCCAGTTTCATGTTTAGCTGCAGCCCACCTTCAGTGGATCCGCTGGGACCCCTCGGCATCCCTGCAAATGACCTTGTTACTTAATACCGCCCCTTAATGCCCTTGCCTGTCACTCAACAACACCTGGCAACAAAATGCCCAGCAGCTTGGTGAAGAGGATTTTTGGGCACAACGTACCCCAGTCTGTGTTTCCAGCATTTATCCTTTATAGGGGCTCCAGTGCGTGTGAAGTGTGTGTCACTGACCTAGCAAGGCATACCCAATAACCTGTCCCACCTTGGTGACTATCCCGCCATGGAATATGTGACATTAAGCCAGGGAGTCCTCGTGTACTTGCCATTTATCCCTCCTTTCGTACAGGAATTTTGCCTTTACAGTTTAATCTGTGGTATTCGCCCCCAGGCTTCCCAGGCTGCGTACTGCTGGCCATGTGCGCAGCTGCTGACGTTAATGAGGGAATCTCCCGGTTGCAACTTGCAATAAAACACCGCCCGCCTTAATGTGCCACGTTGTAAGCGATTAAGTGCCTAACTTATATCTCTTCCCCTTGAAAAGATACCACAAACCGCATTGGTCATGAGAACCTTAAGAAGCACACAATTTTCACCTGGGTGTACTTCTAAATGAGAATGGCTCTACACAGCCGTAAGGCCAGAGACACACATATATTAAACCTATTTACTGGTTTTTGCCACTTGGCACCCTTCTGGTTGGTGATGCGGAACCTCCTACCCAGCATAAGCTGACAGTCTAGCGTTGCCGCCACACCACCCGTGTCCCTTGAATCACCCTCCATCCTCCTGTGCAATAGTCATACTGCTAAGTAGGCAATCAATTCAACATCCCTCCTTTCCTACCGGACTGTTGCCTGTTCAGTTTGATCTGTGGTGACTGCACCCAGACTTCCCAGGCAGCTTCATTGCTGACAATGTGGGAAGTTGCTGACCTTGAGGGAATCTCACGCTTGCAACTTGCAACTACAGCGATTATTTAAATTAAAATGATACTGTGTATCTGAATGAACTATGCACAGGTAATTGAAACTCTCACATGTGCAGTTGCTGTGGACAACAAGGTAGATGGCCAGGATGTTTTGGGGGGACCTCCCCCTACCAGTCTCTGCTGTAGTTTGTGGAGTAGGCTGAAATGTTCCTATGGAACCTCAAGATTTAAAGCTTGAAGCCATATGGCGCTTTACGGGGACCCAGAAGATCCAGCAAATGGAGGACCCCTGTGCCTAAACTATGCCCCTACGAGCTTTTGCATTGTAGGCCAACGTGATACACCTCGTTATGGAGCCCCCAACGGAACAGCCCGCTGTAGCTCAACAGACAGGTGAAATTGTATCCCAAGCCTTCTAATGTGTTGTTCACATGGTGAAAATTGGGGCTACTTTTAATACCACTAGTGGGGGAGAACTGGTGGATTGCTGTGGACCTACTGCCAACATCTCCCATGCGCCGTCAGGGTTTCCTAAGCACCAGTCCCATACCCTCCTAGTCCCCCCTAGGATTTAACAGAGTTGACCCCCCAACCTGGGGTGCGATGGCCCGCTAGCCACTAGACCAATATGTGAGTACTATCAGGGACCTAAATCTTTCATCTATCTCAAGCAAGGGATGGCCACCTGCAGCGCTCAATCGCTCCCGAATAAAATTATCTTCACTGGCAAGTTAGCATAGCTAAATTATTCCTTGATGTCCTGTATGGGTCCAACCCAACACTTAAAGAAATGCTTGCTTTCTTGGTGTAGGTGATGCAGCCTGCATATACTACACTAAGAACAGAGTGCACTTGCTCTGTGATCCCCTGGCTGCTTGTCTGGCCTTCCTTTATGCCCAGGGATACCTAAGGCAACGCTTCATTTCTGAAATGATGGGACTGTGCAAGAACTGTCATGAGCCTTCGCCTACACAAGTCACCCAACAGACAAGTTGGCCCTGACTAACCTTGTGTTCTGGTGTCAGATTTGGAAAAGCGTTTCCCATGTTCTGTCAACTACTGTGCTGTTCTGCGCACACTCTTCCCAGGCCATATAAGTTGCACAACTTAAAAATGCACAGGTTTGCTTTTCCATCACCCATCCTATGCCCCTTTTTAAAACACCATTTGACCTTCTTGCGCAAGTGGTCATTTGGCTGAAAGCCCAGTAGGACCTAGCCGTGACTATGAGTTGGGAGCTACCTCACTGTGAGGGCCCCGCTTCCGGAGAGGTTAGAACACGTGGCCTTCCGCCAGGAGAGTTTCTTCGCTTAATAATCTGACCATTGTTCCTTAAAGGAATTCCCCATGTGCAGTTAAAACTGTATAGTTCTGCCCACAATGCGAGGGTCCCCTTACATTGATATCAAGATTCCCAGTGTCATGTCATAATGCAGCACACCAGTTTGTGGGTCCTGCCAGGACCCTCCTTCCTCCTGTCCGTTACCCCGGTATGTGATACATCTCACTTAACGTATGTGCCTGTCACTCAAAAGACACCTAGCCAAAACCTAAACGCAATGCCTCCAATTCCTCAATGTGCCACCTAGTCTCCTGGCAAAAAGTCACAGGAGATGACCGGTGACCACTGAAGGGGGGGAGGATCTGTACAAAGACCTTACAGACTGGAAATCCCGCTATGTACCTGCGCCCCTGTTGTATACTTCATAGGGTGTCCATAAACGGGCTTTCTAGAATCATGACCATATATAGGCACAATCCAACCTGCCCTTATATAGGCATAAAATCCCAGACCTTATTTAGGCATAAACCATGCATACCAAATACAGGCATGGATTCCGACATCCGTCCACCCTAGCGTCTCAACGAGTCCATGAAAAAACAGACCCTCAGGCTGCGGGAGTTTCCCTTGCCCAGGACTATTGATTTCTTCAAGGACTCATACATTATGCATGAACCTTTATTCCTTAAGGGATTCATTCATGACGTCTTTCGCTACCCAACTCACGTCAATGCTAACATTTTCAGGTATAAATATACCTTCCCAAACCCCTGTAAATCAGAGGAGACCTCGACTTCAGAGGAGCCCGATTCCCGGCCAGACGCACTGAGAAGACACTGCCCTTCCTGCACGCAGAGAGTCCAGCTTCCAGTGATCTAACTTCCCTTGCGGGGTGTTGGAGTTCGAGTCCGGATAGAGATTCCTACCTCTCTCATTCTTCAGGTATGGAGCAGACTAGAACCTAGAGGGACTCTTGGCATACTAGACTCTTGGCATACTAGGCGTAACTTACTCTTAGTATACTCTAGTCAGGAATACAGCACCTACTTCTACTTCTCCCTATACCTAGGACAGGTTAGGTACACTGGGTAGAACTAGGCTAGAAACGCATCGTATGAGTACTCGCATTTTTAGGTTGTGTCATTTCTATGTAAATGCATACATGCTAAAAAGATAATGCTGACGCAGTATTATTTATTTTTACTGCTCACCTTGTACATTATTTATCTCGCATACTGTCTTGTGATCATAACAGCACATATAACTTACAACAGAAACAAGACTGTTCAATAAATCCTTTATTGAAACGCCCGTCTGTTATTTCTGTGTAACTCTGAGAATAACTGAAACATGCACGACTGAGCTGAGTGAAATGGTTATCTATTGTTTCTACGACTCTGGGACACATCCTGATTCTGTAAGGGAAACACAGTGGTCATGTTTTGCGGCTGCCAGAAACTAATCCCTTCTTGTCGTCAAGAAGTTTCTAGTGGCCTCTGAGCTAGCTGGCACAAGTAATTAAGTTTAATATACTCGATAGGGACATACCGACCTCAGTCCTATGTCAAACCTATAGGATATATTATTCCAATGCGCAGAGCCTATAAGGGAAATAGGAGCTACACTACATGGCGCCCAACGTTTGGTAAGGCAGTAATTCAACGTTAGATACTGAGTAACTCAGCTGTGCACTTTTTATTTTTCTCTCAGAGACCCCTACCCATATACTCCAAAAGACGTCTGGAGTGGGCAGGGTTAATATCCGCCACGGCTACATAGGGAAGACCCCTATATATTAGCTGTTTGGTTTGTTCAACGTTGAAGGATACAGTGTTCCACAATATTGTGCACCTTATCTTTGTTTCCTTGAAATTTGTTTTACATATTTTCAAGCAGAAAAATGTCAGGCACTGACAATGACGCCGGAAACGGTGTAGCTGCGGCTGATCCAGCCCAACCAGCGTTATTTAACAACACCGGTTTAAATGAAGCCGAAGAGGGTGTCATAGACATTCCTCCTAACTTAAGAAGAGCCATTACTCTAAAACTTATAAAACATGGCCTATCTCCGAGAGGAGGTAGAGCAGTTTTCGTGATTGAGGCACATGAATCCTTTCAGACAGAGGTATTCTATTCATGGGTAATTCTTCCTGAATCTAATCCAGTAACTCACTTGTTTAACTTCTACAAAGAAGATGAACAACCAGAGGAATACATTCCTTTCGAGGATATTGAAATTCCATTAACATACCAGGAGCATCAGCTCTGGTTTAAAGGCGCCCTAAAACATCACAGAAATATAACCAGGCTCGGTCCGCTAGGCAGACCAGGAGCGACATGGCCGATTCTAGCCGGCTATACACCTCATCCAGACATCGAAATAATGTCAGACGAGGAATTACTTAATCAACTCACAGAGCTAATAAAAATCTACAGACAATTGGTTCAATATGTCATGAGGACTTTCACAGTCCAACAACCATTAACACTTCCAAATCAAGCTCCTCCACAGGGGAGTACACTAAAAATTACACCACAGACTCTATACGCAGTCATGGGTAAAATGCCCACTAAGCGGGAGCAAATTCCATTTTGGATAGCTCAAAAAATTACTCAAATTGAAGCAGTATTTCCAAATACTAGCCCATATGAGAAACACAGAATCCTAACCATCAGTTTACCAATGGGGATCACACCACAACTGGAAGACTGCACCACTTGGGGCTCAGTCTTTGCTGCCATCTACACTAAAACACACGGCATTCCGTCAATTGCGGTAATACCAGATGTCCTAAAACAGATTCAAAACGAATATGGAGCAGAGCCTGCTTTAAATTTAGGTATGAAATTACTGAAAAATTTTGAACAGGTCTCAACAATAATATTATCTAATATTAAAGGGGAGGCAGCAGCAGTGGCGATCCGACAAAAATTAAGGGAATTTGATGTTACAGAACATCAAACAGAGCTACCCAGAATTATAGAGCAATCCTATGCAGAATTAGGCAGAGATAGTTTGGGTGGGAGACCAGCTAAACCAAAACTATCTGAAAGTCCTGAGAAGGACTCAATTAAACAAACTCCTACATCTTCTAAAAAGAAGTGGGAGTCTACTAAACAAAATTCAAATGAGAAAAGATCTCAATCCCGAGGTAGGTCTCCTCAAAAGGAGCCCTCTGAAAGGAGGTACAACCTCAGGAATAGGGATAATTTGAGAAAACCTGATAGGTATCAAGATAATGATACACGTTCCTCTCGTCCCTTTCAGGTCTCATCACAGACTTCGGAAAGAAGAGGACGAACAGAACATAGAGAAGAACGCGTGAAATCGAAAGACGACAAGCACGCAACACAAATTAAAGCTAAACCTCAATTCTCCAAAAAGAAAGTAGCAGGTCTAAAAATAAGACATGCCGAGAATTCTGAGAACGCAGCTCAGGAACGGAGAATGGGCTCAGACAATGCTGGACAGTGCAGCAGAAGTCACAATAGCTCGCCAGAACCTGATGGAACTTCTGGAGATAGTGGACTTGAATGAGTACATTACAGTAGAGACTGTAGACACCAGGGTTAGTACTCCACAAAAGTTATATGACATAACACTCCGGATGGAGGGAGACAAACCTAGACAGGTTAAAGCACTTTTTTGGGAAAAACTATCAAAGGGTTATGACATACTTCTAGCAGAAAAAGACTGGCCACCACAATTTGTCAGGGAGTGCCCACACGGCGAGGACATGATTATGCCTGCCTTCTCCAATCACATACCAATTCACTTAAAATATACATATGCCAGAAAATGGGCAGTTGCCCAGGCTCCAGCATTATATAAAAATCATGTAGGATGGGATGAGGACTCCCCTCACCATAAAATAAATCTGAAACATGAACCTACTGCTCAGAGGCAGTATCCTATTAAGCAAGAAGCTAAAAAACAGGTCAGGGAGATTTTAAATCAACTTGAATACCAAGGGGTGATTGAAACTAGCACCTCATCTATGAACAATCCTTTGTTTCCTGTCTCCAAACCAGACAATACATATCGTCTAGTTTTGGACTACAGACATTTAAACACTTGTTCTAAAACTTTTGCAGTGCAAAATGCACATAGCACAGCATTAATGAATAACATTGTGCGCAAAAAATACAAAACCACATTAGATATCTCAAATGGATTCTTTTGTCAAAATATAGCACCTGAAAGTAGGTACTTAACGGCATTCTCCATAATGGGGACCCAGCGTCACTTTTGTCGACTCCCACAAGGGTTCAAGAACAGCCCAGGTTTATTCTCAGCGAGAGTAACGGAGTTACTACAAATTTATGACAACGAGGCATTGTCCTATGTCGATGATATTTATCTGACAGACGATGACTTAGAAAAACACTTGAACAGGGTGAGCACCATTATACTGGGATTCGCCTCTGAGGGCTATAAGTTCAACTTTAAAAAGTCCCGAATTGCCCATCTCAATGTCCTATTTTTGGGATATGAGCTCTCAAGTGAAGGCAAGAGCTTGGCAGCTAACTTTTTAGAAAAGTGTGCGCTGATCCAACCTCCTAAGACGTTAAAAAACTTACAATCAATCCTGGGTTTCCTCAATTTTGGTAGAACATACATTCTAAACTACGCAGAGAGGGTTAAACCTCTCTACGCACTAATCAAACCTGATTTTTCATTCAAAAACTGGACACAGGAACACACAGAAACTTTGCGTTCACTCCAAGCTAACATGTTAGCAACAAATCACTTACAAACACGCGTAAGTCAAAGAAATTTGGTGATTCGAATAATTTCGGGTCAATGTGGATTCACTTACTTAACCTTTAATGAGGGTGAGAAAGTACCAATTGCATACAAATCACATTTGTACACACAGGCGGAAATGCGTTTCAGTTCAACTGAAAAAATTCTGACAGCGGTTCAAACAGCTGTAGCAAAAGAAAGAGCCTTAGCCCAAGGGAAACGCATAATTGTCGTTACCCCAGTACCAGCTTTAGAAGCGGTCACAAAAGCGAGCATTCCCAATGCTAAAGCTTTACATCCGAGATGGATACAATGGGTTAATTCTCTTGCTGCAACTGATGTTGAATATGTTTTTGATCCAGATTTAAAAACACAGGCATTTCTCCAATATGAACAAGAATGTCCTCTGCCCACTGAGATTCTGCCTCTCGATCAGTATGAATTCATAATTTACACTGACGGATCCGCACAGCCCGCAACAGGGAGTAAGCAAGCTTACAGTGCAGCGTGTGCTATCGTTAAAGGTCGCATGCGAAATGGCATCTTCAGACCTATGGTCACAAAAACTCAGTCACTAGGTGATTGTACAGCTCAGCGAGCTGAACTACAGGCATTCAAACTGGCACTTGAAAGTACGGATCGAGAATTCCTCACACTGATAGTGTGCGATTCCTATTACTGTGTTCAGTCGTATAATGACTATATACGAACCTGGCTTGAAAATGGTTTTAAGGATGCAAACGGTGGCACAATTAAGCACAAACTGCTTTGGGAACAAGTAGTTCTGTTGAAAAACGAACTACCAAAGGCTCACGTGATTCACACACTGAGTCATCAGCGTGATGGCGTTCACGTTGCAGGGAATTCATTGGCTGACGAAGCCGCGAAGGGGGCTGTTCAGACGGCTTCCGTAGCTGCGATCACTCGTTCAAAAACAAAAATAGACGGTGAGATAATGTTAGCTGTCAATGCTTTGAGCAAAGGCAGCAGTGCAGTGTTACCAAAAAAGTTTCCACTCAAGTACTCTTATGTAATTGATGCGAATAACGTTCCTTTTGCTCGAATCCCTGGAGTGGGGGATAGAGTAATTCCAAACATGGAACGAAGAGCAGCCTTGATTTATGAAACACATCTGGGGGAGGGTCTCTCACATCAAGGGATCTCAAAAACAATTTTGACATTAAAAAAGATGTTCTGGTGGCCTGGAATGAATACACACATTCACATATTCATCAACAACTGCTTAGACTGTAAATTACAGCGAGAGAGCCACCAGACACCATGCAGCAAATGCGGCAGCCCAGTGCAGACACCACTGTTAGACAGCATTAGGCTATCTAATCGCCAGCGTCCTACTGGACAAAGGCATTCCCGCAAATACTAAATCTAGGTTCCTATGGTTATGGCCTCAGCGCTCAGCTGACGCTCGAACTGTTATAAAAGATTTGCGAGTCTTTATCGGCACATACGCAATAGGCACGTTTCATTCTGACCAGGGTCCTGCGTTTAGCTCTAGGGCTTACAAGGAGGCCATGGCCAGTCTGGGCGTTGCATTGCGGTACTCCTCTCCATTCCATCCTGAGGGAAATTCTGTTGTGGAAAGGAAAAACCGGGACATAAAGCAGTCTATAACAGCTAGGGTATTAGGCTCGGGTGATGGGTGGGTCAAACACCTAAATAGCGTCCAGCGCTCTATCAATAATTTGCCAAGAAGTTCTCTAGGGAGAGTCACTCCATATGAGGTCCTATTTGGGACAAGAATGTGGGTTCCAGACTTAGAACACGTAGGCACAGTGGTGGACAAAAAAGAATTTGATATCAAAGATCGTTTGGCTGTTTTACAGGAACTTAACAGATTAAGAACGAAACAAAGCAACGTATCCTTACAGCCAACCACCACTGGGGAAAAATCGGCGGTCCCAGCAAGGCCTGTCTGGATTCCAAAAGTTGGGGATCTAGTCAGAGAAAAAATCGCGGACAAGAAGGAATTTGGACCTTCTTACAGACAACCGGTACCTGTTCTAGCTGTTCAAGGAACAAGGACAGTACTTCTACCGCCCCTTGCTGGAAGAAAGGAGAAAAGATTTGTGTCCATCGACCTAATCAAACCACAACATGTGGCCAATACTAAGCAGTAGGCCTCGTGGACTCCGACCTAGTAGCAGACGCACTCCTCTCGCTACTATTCAAGAGGTTCAGACTGAAAGACTGATCACGATCGAGAATTCAGCTGTAACAAATGAAGGACTAAGCAACCCAGCTATGGAACTCATCCCTCTTGACAACCAAATAACAGTTCATCCAAATACACCTGTCTACACCAACGTGACACGTGAAGAACTGGTTCCTGTGATTTCAACGAATCCTGATGCAATTCCAACAATTGACAGAACTGCTTCTGGCTATTTCATTGACTTTGATACGTTCTCAGAGGATCCAAGCGAACCTGAAACGACGCCAGCATCATCAAAATTCAAGCAGCAAGTACAAGACTTTATTCACTTTATGAAAAAGACTTATCTGGTTTCTCCATGGATTGAACTCTGGATTACATCTGGACTTTTTGTTTTTCTGCTCTGGCTAGCTTTGGTAACAACAGTAAGCATGCTTATAGGTGGCAGATATATCCATGTGAACATTGAAGAAAAGGACATAAACGTGCTTTTGAAACCACGTAAATCTTCCCATCGTGAAGCAAGAGACTTGTCATCAGTGAATATCACAGCTGTTCCTATACAGGATGGTATAGTGTGGGATAAAACAGATTATGAAATATTCGGCCCAAGTGAACAATTGAACATTCCACATTTGTTTAAAATTTCACTAAGCGATTTGATAACGTCCAGTACCTATTCAGATGATTGGGACTTAGAGACTGTTCAAGATATAATGTTTGATCTAGAAAAATCTGCTGCATTTTCTAAAAATGAATATTTAGAGGGTACAAATGATTATGAGAAAATGTATTGTTATAACCACTATGGTCATCATTATTTGCACCAAACTGCATATCCAAGAAATATATTTATGTATAATCAATGGGAACATTGTCCTACACCACCACAAGGTAGTTCAAAAACTTTTGCTAGTAAATTTCCATATTTTTCAGGTTATAATACATCTGACCCAGAAACATTTTACTACAGAAATGTAAACAAAACAGGACTGAAAATTATGTTAACGAATACAAAACAGATTTACTCTGAAGAATTTATTGCCCAACTGTCTACACAGGGTTTCGACTTATGGGAAGACACAATTGAGACAAAAACTGTCTGGGGTAGTAAAGATTGGCAAGTACAGGGTATAGAAGCTTTATTTAGAGCCTGTATAATCCCTGAACAAATACTGTTTTTGAATGACACCGTCCAACAGACATCTTGTCTTGGATTAGCCAAGATCAAAGAGATGAAAACACCATCTGTGCCAACACCTGCCAGTGATAATAATACAAAGGCAGTGGTGACAGTTGACAATATACTACAACTCAACAGAACTCATCCAAATTGGAAGAAATGGTTGATCTGGCCCACAGACACAAACACCTGTCAGGAAAGGTTCTTGAACAAAACTCAGGGCTTTACTATTCGTAGGCCAGACCCAAGATATGTCCAAAGACAACATCCGGGGGTAGTAACAACATATAGTGTAGGAAAATTATGCCTCGATTGGCTGCATAAATCTACACTACAGGATGTGAAGCAACACTTAACCTTACTTGCACACGACGCAGATCTTAGGGAATTCTTGCTTGGACCAAGAAAACCGCGTCAAAAACGGTTCATATATGCCGGCATCTACGCTGTTTATAATGAAGCATGGAAAGTGTCACAGATAGAGGCTGCAGAACGAATACGTGAACTTGATCGTATTAATTTAGAGAAAACACTCTCTGTAGTCGACAATGGGTTAACAACTTTGTCCTCCAGAATTTATTCATTGGATGGCATTGTATCCTCTGCTATCGACATTCTAGAACAAGATTTGGCTATGTTACAACAAGGTCAGTCTCAATTACGTTCTATTGTGTTATTGACATGGACGCTGCAATGTGCCTTGGCGTTTCATCAACACGTCGTCTCTGTTTGCAGAATACAATCTAACTGATAAACAGATCGAATTGGCACAAAGAGGAGCGAGGTATACAGTGCTGAGCATTGAAAAAATTGACAAGTTACCTTTCACAGTGGCAGAAAAACCAGCTACAGAATGGATTATTCATGGGAAAATAACATTACCTGTGACAACTTTTCAGTTCCAGTATTGCCTCAGACAGATGCAAGCAGGCAAATATGAAAGGTTGGGTAAGGAATACATTAAGACATCTTGGAATTTACCGTATACACATAAATGCTGGAGTGGGGATCGTGAAGTGTTTCTTAGCGGTACTAACTGTAAACATGCACTGACGGGTTCACTCATATGTCAGGACATTATTTTACACGGAGCTTGTAATGGTTCTGTGGCAAACCTGTCTTGCCATCAGCACGGTTCTCCAGCTGCTGTGATTAATCCAGCGTTTGGACAACTTTCGAATGGGAGTTACCTCATGTTGAATGATCAGAGCTGCTGTGGAATGTTGCCAGGCATCCCATATCTAGTAACGGTCAACTCCAGGGTCACTTGCTGTATGCAAGTATTGTTTCCCCCAATAGACACCGTCAGGGAGTCGCCTTTGTGGCCTTCACTTAACGTCTCTTTTATAAGATTTGATACTTTAAGCAGAATGAAAGCCATGCTTTTGCAACAAACAGTGCCTTTGACCTCGGCCAAAGAAACCTATGAACTACAAATTGCAAGGACTTCGGCTGAGATACAGGCTTTAATACGTACAAACTGCCCCATACATTTCGTAGAAATGTTATCACGTATCTTCAACATGTCAGATACAACAGGAATTGTACATGTATTTAAGAGCATTTGCACCGGTCTCTTAGCACCGTTCCAGGCAATACTTGGAATCATTCCGAATTTTGCACATTCGGTGTTTGGTGGCATACCATTGATTCTAGCACTTGTTGCGGGAATTCTATTCATCTGTCTGCTATTGCGCTATGGCCAGCCACTTCGCAGAAATAACTCCGAGCGAACTGGAGAAAGCTCTCCTTGAAAGAAAGTGCAGTGAGCGAATAGTACAGCTATTGGGCATGACTCGTCTACGGGACCTTAATACCACATGGTTCCTGTCATTCCGACCAATCTGGCAAGATTGCATCTTACCTGTTCTACGCTGCCTACTATGCGGTGAAGAATGCGTGTTGGACGCTTGTCTAACATATCCATCAGCTGCGCCAAAGGATGTCGATGCTTTGCTGGACCCGATAACGGCCCATGCTTTGTGTTGTCCCCAGAGGCTTCCAATACTGATGTCAGCATTCATTGAGATCTCACAGTCGCCTCCTGCTGCTGCTGAGGTACGAGAAACAACTCCAGGCACACAGGTAACAGCGAACGCGAACATTGCTGAGAGCGATGTTTCCCATCTTTGTGCGGTCAATCTTTTACACGAGGTGTTCCAACTTACACCGACGACAGTGGAAGATGTTTTGTCTATTGAAATAGATGATCTAATGTTTACACCAGACCCGTAAAACTGACTCTGTTTGGCATATTCTGTTCCAGTACAACAGCAACAATTTGGCCTTCATTTTTCAAAGACTTGGAACATTACCAAATTTGAACTTTTTTCCCATTTTTCGAATGAAAATGGCACTCCAATCTGCTTAAAGTAGAACTAGCCTTATAATACGGACTTGGCAGTACTTCCGGGGACACTTAGTCATCTTGTGTGTCTAAATCAGTTCATTTAAATTTCATGACAGGAAATGACTTTGATTTTGAAACAAACTTATCATTCATTCTCGTCATATGTAAATATTGCTTTTATATTTCGTTCCAAATGCATTTATTTCACACTTTATGCAGGAAATGAAAAGCATTGCTTAATGATGTACAGAATCCTTTGCATTTTAATGTATCTTTTAAAGCTTTTTTAGGATATGTTTTAATATGCGGTACTCCATTTTAATGTTTAGCATTTTAAAATGTTTAGCATTTTAGTATTGTTGTATACACAAAAGAGGAGTGGGTGTTGTATACTTCATAGGGTGTCCATAAACGGGCTTTCTAGAATCATGACCATATATAGGCACAATCCAACCTGCCCTTATATAGGCATAAAATCCCAGACCTTATTTAGGCATAAACCATGCATACCAAATACAGGCATGGATTCCGACATCCGTCCACCCTAGCGTCTCAACGAGTCCATGAAAAAACAGACCCTCAGGCTGCGGGAGTTTCCCTTGCCCAGGACTATTGATTTCTTCAAGGACTCATACATTATGCATGAACCTTTATTCCTTAAGGGATTCATTCATGACGTCTTTCGCTACCCAACTCACGTCAATGCTAACATTTTCAGGTATAAATATACCTTCCCAAACCCCTGTAAATCAGAGGAGACCTCGACTTCAGAGGAGCCCGATTCCCGGCCAGACGCACTGAGAAGACACTGCCCTTCCTGCACGCAGAGAGTCCAGCTTCCAGTGATCTAACTTCCCTTGCGGGGTGTTGGAGTTCGAGTCCGGATAGAGATTCCTACCTCTCTCATTCTTCAGGTATGGAGCAGACTAGAACCTAGAGGGACTCTTGGCATACTAGACTCTTGGCATACTAGGCGTAACTTACTCTTAGTATACTCTAGTCAGGAATACAGCACCTACTTCTACTTCTCCCTATACCTAGGACAGGTTAGGTACACTGGGTAGAACTAGGCTAGAAACGCATCGTATGAGTACTCGCATTTTTAGGTTGTGTCATTTCTATGTAAATGCATACAGGCTAAAAAGATAATGCTGACGCAGTATTATTTATTTTTACTGCTCACCTTGTACATTATTTATCTCGCATACTGTCTTGTGATCATAACAGCACATATAACTTACAACAGAAACAAGACTGTTCAATAAATCCTTTATTGAAACGCCCGTCTGTTATTTCTGTGTAACTCTGAGAATAACTGAAACATGCACGACTGAGCTGAGTGAAATGGTTATCTATTGTTTCTACGACTCTGGGACACATCCTGATTCTGTAAGGGAAACACAGTGGTCATGTTTTGCGGCTGCCAGAAACTAATCCCTTCTTGTCGTCAAGAAGTTTCTAGTGGCCTCTGAGCTAGCTGGCACAAGTAATTAAGTTTAATATACTCGATAGGGACATACCGACCTCAGTCCTATGTCAAACCTATAGGATATATTATTCCAATGCGCAGAGCCTATAAGGGAAATAGGAGCTACACTACAGATGTAGGACCACCCCGACAAGCTACACTGTGCTTATTAGCACCCGCCGCATGATGCAGGAAACCAGAAGGCTACACCATTGTTTAAACCTTGTGCGGCGCACCAAGTAGGTAGTTGCCTTGCCTGAACGGATAAAACTGTTACCAGCATCAGTCTCCCTCAGGCCTCCGAATATCGACTCAGTGAAATAAGAGCAGGTGAAGAGTGCACGGCGATGTCCTACCTCCCGCTCCCTCCCTAGCAGCAACCTAACTTACCCTGAGTATACTCGTGACTCTGGGTCGCTGTAGACGTGGGGACACGTGCGTGTAGCCCAAAAAGTCACCTCTGTCCTATTTCCGAGGGAGCTGTCCGAACCTGATGCGCCCCGCCTCCTGGCGACGGAGACACTGTATGAATATAGAAACAATTAGCAGGACAAAACAGCTATGTACGTCGCACCAACCATGGCCCACATAACATGTGGCTTAAACGCACCACCGTATTTGGCACTTCCATATGCCCACTTGGAAGAGCAATGGCCTGCTCATGTGAAGCACCCCCTATACCGGCGCCCACCAGCTGCACCGTAACTACAGCACCCGGGCGGGCTGGGCCCAACCCACTTGGGAGAAACATCTCGGGCGTATGCCACTGCACAGTGCACCGCAGCCCTCCTACCCGCCAGCCTAAGCCCCGGTGGTCTAACACATAAAGGAACTAACTGGTGTGCATAGACGAGATAGCTAGAACCCGCAACACGAACACATGAAAACACAGAACATTCACATTTTTGAATTCCCTGCAAATTGCCTGCTACAAGATTCTGCGGTGTCGCACCCGCGTGGCCTCACCCCCATCGGGCCAGTCCAGGGCACTGTGATGCCCGCGGCGCGGTCCCCCGAAAACCTCCTCGGGGGCACAAAACAAGCGTGGATACTGCACCGGTAGTCACGCACCGCCAGCGGCATCCCCAATTACTGCTGCCTGGCCATTTGCTTAAGACTAAATCTAAAATGGGGCTGGACTCCCTGCCCATGTGATGACAAAAGTTGCCTGGGGGGAGGGGGTCTCAGTGGGGGGTCACACTCGGTCGGAGACAAGGACCCTGGTCCCCAAGCTCTTGAGGCGTGGGCCAGCTGGAGCACCGGGCAGCCCGAAACTGCTGCCCGAATCTCCTCACGCAAGATGGCCCCCTGCGCACCCGGAGGCGGGCAAGCGGTCACCGACCTGTCTGGGATTGATCACAACACGGGGGAAGAACTTTGCACGCCACTCACCTCGCTTCACGGTGAACCGAAAAGCGTGACCCCAGACGACGTGACCCGAGTCAATTGCAAGTGTCCTGAATCATCAATTCCAAAGCTGTAACATGCACCAGTCTCTCTCCACCCAGAGGTGTTTCAATCCCATGCCCCCTGCCAAGGGAGGCCAGTGCCCAACCACTAAGCCTCTGGGGTCACATATGGACTCCTCCAAAATTAGACTAAGATTGGCATGGGGAACCATTGCCAACACATGCAATGTACTTTAGAAATTACTCTCCATCTACCATCAACTTTGACACAGAAACGTTTCCCCATACAGACATGCGTGGACTGAAACTTGCCAAAATCTATGGGGGAGGAAAAGACAGTAGGTGAATATCTCTGGAGAGACAAATTTTATGTTAATGCGGTCAACCCTCTTCCTGCCAGGGCGCCCCCGCTCTGGTATGCGCACACTGCCCAGAGAAGAAGAAGATCCCCGACCATTGCCCTACGCAGCACCATGCGGCCCTGCAACACGACATCCCACTCTGTCAGTCACCCCCACACGGAACCGCCCAGAGGTCAGACCTGTCCACCTGCACCATTTGCGGGCTCCTAAAGCAACCTGTGGAGCCCCAACATCAAAACCAGAGTGAGAGAGCAGGGGGGGGGGTCCTGGTACCGCGGTTCGGTACCTCGACGTGGCGCTTAGGAGCGGGGAACTAACCATACAGGTCCCTGCGCTCCAACTAGCCCTGGGCTCCGTGAACCCCCCCGACGTTCTGGCCGCACACCCGCCCCATTCAAACCGATTGGGCACTGGGCCCCCCATCCAGCAGGGCACCAGGAGCCATACCCTTGCCGCACATGTGCGCCACTCATAGTGCGACGACACCTCAGCCTGATATGCGCCGACCCGAGGGGGCACCGTGACCCGCTCCAGACTCCTGAACTGTGGGCGACCGCTGCTGCCAAGAAACCACGCCATATTTAAACCTTGTGCCATAACCTGTGGCCTCCCAACTCCGTCCCCCCGGTGAATGGCGACCTGGGTGCCCAAAACCGACTGCGGGTCCTCCCCTAGGGGGGCGGCGGGGGACTACCTCGTGACTTTTCCAAATGGGGGCTACCCGGGCGAGCCCTCCCGCGATAGCGGTCCAAACTGCCTGAAGCGGTGACTTCCAGTCCACAAAATGCCACTGACTACCGCCATGGAGGGGGAGCCACGCGAAGCTCGCTGCCCCCTCCCCCACCGCGCAACAACCCGACCCAGAGGATGGCCGACAGTCCGGAAAAGAGCTCGTCAGGAGCCAAGTGGGTTGCAGCACCCCCGGCCCCGGACCTGGGCCCACCCCAACGCTTGTTGCCACCGGCGGGCCAGGCCCACCCAATATGCTGCAGGGTCAATACTTTATCAACAGGGGAAAACCCCAACTATGTAGGTGCTGCCTCGAAAGGGGAGAGAGAATGATCGCCGCTGACTCGCCAAACCCAGGCCCGACCAAACGAACCTTAGAGTTAGCCGCCCGCCCCAAATCCCGTGCCGCTGACCGCTCGACCAAGGCACAACCATGCGTTACACATTCTGAAATACCACCAGCCAGGCCAGAGCCCCCTCTCGGACAAGAGTGGAAGGAGGGGCTCGGGAAGCATTGCTCAGCAACCCGCAGGCCGTGGCCAACTGTGGGGACTAACACTAACCTCTCTTTCGGCGATGTGCAGACCCGACCAGGCCACACGGCGGGGACACGAGAACACGACCTCCAAACCCAGTCCCAGGGACAAGCCAACGACGCAAGACAAACAGTTGAGACGGCGTGTCTGGCGCAAAGAGGATGCCAGAAAGGCGGGGGGAGGTATAAGTACCCTCCCCCGACCTCTGTGCGCCGGAAGTGACGCACCTAGTGCGCCAAGGCAAGGGGACTCCTCCCCGAGTCCCACCACTAGAGGGGTGGTGTACGTGCCTAATTGGCACTAAGAGGGCCGCCCTTTTAGAGTGGCCCCCTGCATGGGCCGCGGGCAGCCGCAGAGACAGCATTGCAGTCTGCCTAGAGGTTTATCCATGTCACCGGTACTTTTAAGATGACAGTATTCAAGGGCATAGCTTGTAAAATTATGAAGCGCTTTTTCGAAAGAATGTCTGCCATATGACAAGGGTCATGTTTAAATGCACACTGTTTTCAGGGAGAGGTTGTGGCCTTACGGCCGGAGCTGGCGACTTTGGAGCTGGGGAACCAGGTTCGAGTATCGGCGCTGGCTCAGCTTCCTGTGATTCTGGGCAAATCACTTCATCTCCCCTTCCCTACCAAGAAATGAATGTGTCCTTGTGTAACATAACTGGTGCTCATGTAAAGCTCTCCACCTTCGGGTCAAGTTTGCGCTTTATAAATCTGCAAAAAAATGGGTAATGTCAACAGACGAAATCTCCCTCACAGACCCAAAAACAAATGATTTTACTGATCTTTGCATGATAAAAAAAATTAAAAAAATCGGGAGCATTGTGCACGGATAAATCATCGGAATTTTGCCCTGTACCTGCTTCTGAAGTGAAGCCACAGGACTTGGCACTTGCATAGACGATTTTGCGTTTTTGCTTTTTATCACATTTGAGCTTGTGCACTCTATCCTGCAACACGTGTGTATATGACGAGTGTATCTTTCCAGTTTAAAAAGGACAATACATTTTGCAGACTATTTTCAGAGCCGTGGAAGAGGTTTGTTTTTGTTGGCACATAACATGCAGTGAAATGTACAAACCAGATTCCGTATTGCTTTTCCAGAGCCAATGTCCTTGCGTATTTTATAGCACAAGTTTAGACAAGCTCCCTGTTATTGCAAGTAAAGCCAAGAATTGCCGATATTAGCGACTCTGACTGCAATAAATATTTTCCTACGACATATTTCACCTTACTCACTCTCACTTAACCTGTGTTACCCTTTTTCACATGCACAGCCTGCATTTTTTATGTTTGTGCATTCTTGCTTCTGCTGAACTGTTGGCATGCCCCAAAAGAGATAGTCTTTTAGGGATCCGTGATAGTTGCTTTTAAAGTGATACATTTTATTTGTGGTTTCTGTTTGTTACTATTATAAGCTACACAACATTCCCCGTTTTCCAAAATCTGCAAACATATTGTCTATAAAGTTGAAGTACAGTTGTGTGACAAAACCAGAATCTTTCGAGTTGGAGTTTTGATCTGTTAGTCTTTTATGAAATATTATCAAGCTTGCTGATATTACAAGCTGCACCATCACCGTTTTGGGTGTCTCCTGCAGACTTTTAGCTATCAGTTGTCGATTACTTTTTTTGAATAAATGCCAAAACAAAATGGGATTTGGGCCAAGCCATTGATTTCTATCAGTTGGGTTTTTGTCACTCTCATTTGCTTGCTTAGTTTATGGCTTTTCTTCCCCTTCTTGATTTTGTCTCACATCTGGGTCATATATTTTTTTACATCCTTTGGACTTCAGATTGGATGACTTGTATCTGTCCAGTGCTCGCATTAAGGTAACTACTTTTTTCTCTTTTCTTGCTGCTCTCTATAGGAGTGCATTTGTTGTCATGCTCTCTCCCTCAGGCTGCTTTAAGACTCCAACCCTCCCCTCTTGCTTTTTCCATGTTGCTCCCCCTCCCACCCATCACAAATTCCTCATTCTAAGTCTTCCAGACAGTGCTGCAACCTGCTACTTTGGTCCCGTCGGTAATTCCTCATTCTTAGTTTTCTAGACAGTACTGCAAGCTGCTACTCTGGTGCTGTTGGTAATTCCTCATTCTAAATCCTCTAGACAGTACTGCTAGCTGCTACTCTGGTCCTATTGGTAATTCCTCATTCTTAGTCCTCTAGACAGTGCTGCAGCCTCTACTCTGGTCCTATTGGTAATTCCTCATTCTTAGTCCTCTAGACAGTACTATAGCTGCTACTCTGATCCCATTGGTAATTCCTCATTCTAAGTACTCTAGACAGTACTGCAAGCTGCTACTCTGGTCCTATTGGTAATTCCTCATTCTTAGTTCTCTAGACAGTACTATAGCTGCTACTCTGATCTCATTGGTAATTCCTCATTCTAAGTACTCTAGACAGTACTGTAAGCTGCTACTCTGGTCCTATTGGTAATTCCCCATTCTTAGTCCTCTAGACAGTGCTGCAGCTGCTACTCTGGTCCTATTGGTAATTCCTCATTCTCAGTCCTCTAGACAGTACTATAGCTACTACTCTGATCCCATTGGAAATTCCTCATTCTAAGTACTCTAGACAGTACTGCAAAGTGCTACTCTGGTCCTATTGGTAATTCCTCATTCTTAGTCCTCCATACAGTACTATAGCTGCTACTCTGGTCCCATTGGTAATTCCTCATTCTAAGTACTCTAGACAGTACTGCAAGCTGCTACTCTGGTCCTATTGGTAATTCCACATTCTTAGTCCTCTAGACAGTACTATAGCTGCTACTCTGATCCCATTGTTAATTCCTCATTCTAAGTACTCTAGACAGTACTGCAAGCTGCTTCTCTGGTCCCATTGGTAAATCCTCATTCTTAGTCCTCTAGACAGTACTATAGCTGCTACTCTGATCCCATTGGTAATTCCTCATTATTACTCCTGTAGACAGTGCTGCAGCTGCTTCTCTGGTCCCGTCGGTAACTCCTCCATTCTAAGTCCTCTGGGCAGTGCTGCAGCTGTGTCTCTGTTCCCAGTTGTAATTCCTCATTCTAAGTCCTCTAGGCAGTGCTGCTAGCT
Source organism: Calotriton arnoldi (assembly GCA_963921515.1). Taxonomy (NCBI): domain Eukaryota; kingdom Metazoa; phylum Chordata; class Amphibia; order Caudata; family Salamandridae; genus Calotriton; species Calotriton arnoldi. Next base: position 737,907 of record CAWUFW010004304.1, read on the forward strand.
GCTACTCTGGTCCTGTCGTTAATTCCTCATTCTAAGCCTTCAACACAGTGCTCCTAGCTGCTACTCTTGTTTTGTCGGTAGTTCCTCATTTTAGGTCCTCTAGACAATACTGTTAGCTGCTACTCTGGTGCCATTAGTAATTCTTCATTCTAAGTCCTCTAGACAGTGCTGCAAGCTGCTACTCTGGTCCCATTGGTAATCCCTCATTCTAAGTCATCTAGACAGTTCTGCAAGCTGCTACTCTGGTCCCGTTGGTAATTCCTCATTATTACTCCCCTAGACAGTGCTGCAGCTGCTTCTCTGGTCCCGTCGGTAACTCCTCCATTCTAAGTACTCTAGGCAGTGCTGCAGCTTTGTCTCCATTCCCAGTAGTAATTCCCCATTTTTAGTCCTCTAGGCAGTGCTACAGCTGCGTCTCTGTACATACATCCACTACACTCCAAACTAAAACTCATAGGTAAAAGACATGGGGCCAGATGTACGACCACGTCATTTAGCGACTCTCAAATTGCGCTCAATTGCGAGTCGCAATTTGCGAGTCGCTAAATACCATGTACAACATTGTCAGAGACACTGTTAGCGATTCCTAATGGGGTCGCAAATTGCATGCCTCATGCATATTAATGAGGCACTCGCAATTTGCGACCCCATTAGGAATGGCTGGACCTCCCAGTTATGGTGGCCTGCTGGGCTCAGCAGACCTCCATGTCTGGGACTGCTTTTAAATAAAGCAGTTTTTTTTTTTAAATGCAGCCCTTTTCCTTAAAGGAAAACGGGATGCATTTAAAAAAAGAAAAATGAAACGTTTTCAATTCATTTTTTAAGGGCAGGTAGTGGACCCTGGGACCACTGCCTGCCCCTAAAAAATATTTTCCCCTGCATTCGCAAAGGGGAAGAGGTCCCCTGCGAGTGCTTTACCACCCTCTTGAAGAGGGCGTTAATTGCGAGTATTTTCAAAACATTCTTACATAGGCCTCTGACTCGCTATTTGGAAGGAACGCCCTTGAAACGCCCCTTCCTAATAGTGACTTGCAATTCCTATTTAGCGAGTCGCAAAAAAATGGCGACTCGCTAAATAGGGATTGTACATGGCCCTATTAGATTTTGCATGCGCAAACGGGTCGTAAACCCGTTTGCGCATGCAAAATAGGGTCGTACATCTGGCCCATGGTCATTTACAACGCCAATGGCTCTAACTCTCAAAAAAGCGAGACCGTTTGCATTGCAAATGTTTGTTTTAAGGAGCCGCAGTGCCTGGGACAGCTGCTGTGCCTTGGACTCACACATGGAGACACTGAATTATTTGATATTTTGTTTACTTCTCAGGCGCAGCCACCTATGCATTTAAGAAAATTGAGCTGAGAATTAACCTAGCCTCCCCTGATCACGTAAAATCGGCAACTAGTGACACCTTCAATAAACAAACAGAAGGCGCACTTAGCTGTTTTTTCCAGGCAGGGGGCTCCTGCATGCCTAGTGGGGCTGTCTCTCATATTGGACAATGGAGTTACAGTGCAAACTTTGCCTGAAGTGGTGCAAGAAGCACTGTATGCTGTTTAAAAGAGGCACAAAGGAACTGGCCGTGGAAGGTAGAGATTTATTTTTGCAGTTTTATGTAGCTGGACCTCGGCCCACAAGCACTGGTGTGCTTGACAGGAGCACAATTTACATTACACAAGGTCACATTCATTTTTTAAGCCTTTTACCCCGTTTTTGGTCTCTCTAAGTTTCTCTAATTTTCAGTTTCTGTCTTTCTGCCCCATGTTTGTAATTGTCAGTGCCAAATCACCCATATCTTTATGCCCCATTTATGTGTCCCTACGTTTCCGTGTGAGTTCCCAGTGCCTGCTTAACCTGTGTCTGCATTAAGTTGTAGTGGCAGTCTGCCCATGTCTTTATACCATTATGCCTATCTCTCTAAATCCCAGTGTCTGTAAATACGAGTCTGTTACTGTATCTGTGTCTCAGTGTCAGTCAATCCATGTCTTTCTGCCTCTTTGTCTCTCAGTTGGAGTGTGCACACCGTACTGCTGCCTATGAGCCTTCCACAGCCTTCAGAAGCTCCCATTCAAACTTCACTGATGTCCACCTCACACAGGGGTATATTCACAAGAACGTGTGCTAAACATCTCAAAAAAATGTTAACCAAACTTTACACATTGCAGCCTATCGCGGGAAAATAACCCTGTGTCAACCTGAAATTCACAACACAGCGGTACCATGCGATAGTCCACCAAAAACGCGGCCAATGTCCGCGATACAACCACCTCGAGGGAGATAAAAACACAAACCACAACACAACAAAACGTGCGATGAGCCCATTTGCGATGAGGAAAGCAGCGATAAGCACCGCCAGGCCCGCGACACACACACGGCAGGCGGGAATAAGCACAACAAAAGCCTGAAAAAGAAAGACAAACCAAACGGAAAACAACAGCCAAGCAAAATGGAGGCAACCGGAGCCAGTATACAACCCCACAAGCCCCATTGGCAACAAAACATTGTACATGGCAGGCCATCGTGGACAAGGTGAATACAGCCAGAGAGCGGAGGAGGACAATGGAAGAAAACCAGATCAGCCGGAATAATGCGAAACGCACAAACAAGCAGAAACACACCAACAACAACAAGGCAGCAATGCACACCGGAGGTGGGAGTCCAGCGCCACACCAGGAGCTGGATGACATGGAGGAAATGGTGTCCACCACATCAGTCTGGAGATGGTGGCAGGACTCGGGGACCGGAAACTGCCCAAAATCAACAACACAACAGCAACAGGGAGAGAAACGACCAGGGACTGGGGGGACGGGGCGAGATGGGCACAATGGCACACATGCACAATTAAGCACAGCACAACTGCAGACAAACCATGTCCAAGAGTAACAACACCAACCAAGAGCACAAGTCACACAACCCGGCAATATCACACCACTGAACAGGCACAGAAGTGAAAACCACACTGCCTGAAAGGGAGAAGGGTGAGCCAAATCAGAGCTGAAGGGACATCTCACACACAATGCAGCACACACACATAGGAAGCAGAGCACCCCAACATCGAACACAATGTGGTACAAACACCAACATTTGCACAACCGAACACAGGACACAAGTGCACCCGCTTGTGGCCGGTAAACGGCCATACGCATCTGGCAAAGCACGAAACAGGGACATGATAATGCACAAGTACAAACCCACAGCCCTGATGGGGTAGAAATGCACGTATGGCAGGGAGCCAGAGAGTCCGGGACACACTCATTGGCATACAAATCAAGACACAACACAGTTGGAGTGAAAGTGCGGAAACTTTATCAACAAGTGCGTGTCAGTACGGCCAAGAGAAGTGCCACGATATGCAGACCAATGCAGCAGCATGTCTGAATGAGGAACGTAGGAAAGCGCCCATGTCCACCCCGGGGGAGTCCATCACCAACACAAGACAGTGCCAACCCGCGTTGGTTGTCCGCGCATGGATCAGGAGTCCAGGCCAATGCAGCCATGTCCATTGTCGTCTTGGGACATGTGACCAGAATCCCAACATGCAACCAGGCGTCGGGACACGTGCAATGGGTCACATCCAGTTGTGGCTGCAGATACCTTGTCACTCGTCCATGAATGCGAGTGCAGCAGCGTAGGCCAACATCTCCAATGAGAGATCGTTGTCCACCACATCTGACATGTCATCGACGTAATCCATCAGCTGACCCGGACAGATGTGCTGACTCCAACCCCTGTCCCCAATGTGCACCAAAGCCCAATCGGGTAGCGGCTCAATGTGCTCACTGCACACGACGACTCGTGCAATCTCCCAGGTCCAGTTGCCAGCATGCATGCCAAACATCCATGCATGCCATAAACGGGCATCACGGTGACACTCCTGGTCGTGGGCCAACAGGGGGCGCACACACACGTCGAAATCCAGGTCAGCTACAGTCATGTTGGAGAGGCAGACATCCATGGTCCACTCGAATATGCACGAGCGACAATGCAACACAGGCTGAACGCAGGTGACGTTCGCAAGGCGGAATCTCAGCCGGTAACTGATCCGCAGCACTGCCAACGGCAGTGCCCCCAGTACATGCAGCAGACGTGCACGGTACAGGTCCATGTGACTGGAGTCGAGCATGTGTCCGGGATGGTCTGCTATTGCGTCAGTGGCTCTGCTTGAAGCGGCACAGGCTTGTCCTGCGCCAGTCCTGTGGATGAAATGGCACAGCTCGGAGCAATGAGCACGCTAACTACGACCAAGGACTTCTGCGTGTGGGATGTGTACACTTTGGTCTCACGTCGGGCAGTGCGTAGTGTGGGAGTCGCAAGTAAATGCTATCATATCTGTCAGGGGGTGCTGGCCACATGCAAGTCCCAGCTCGGAGCTGCAGCAAATATGCCACCGCCTGATTGTACAGACAAAGGACCCTTCATCCCTACAGTAACTTCACCATCTGTATGCATTCAGGAGATGTACAGAGGCCTGTCGTGGGTGTGGTGGGATGTCTGCGACCCTGGGAAACATGGATGATATGCCCAGCACGTGGCACATGAGCGGCCTCACTGTGTGTTACGTTGCCTCACAGCTGCTCCACCCTCCCACGAGCCCCCACACTTGTGTGCGCTGCGCGGTTGTATCACGTGCACTCCTACGGAACACCATTGTAATGCCTGTCTGCGCATGTCCAGCGGCATGCCAACAACAGCGTGACGCTGGCCTTTGAAGGTGTGCGGCCAAGTGACTGTAGGCCAATGGTCCAGACAGGGCGGACACAAGTGTACAGTCCATGGCTGGCTGTGATTGCGCTGCGAATGAGGCTAGGCAACTGACTCATGCAGCTGCAGGACTGATACACATAACACTTGGCATGCATGTGCCAAGACCCCGAGCGGTCTTGCGCTCCTACATTTCCCCGTCCGTGCGGGCCCGCCCTCCTGGTGCATGCTACATTGCAACATCGACTACTGTGGCCCTGGTGGCGACAACACCTCAACACAGAGACACACTTACCGCACATCCTGCCCAAGGCCAGGTCCGAGCCATGCCCTGCTCCTCCTGCCGAATCAGTACACCCCTGCGCTGACCTGACGTACGCCGGACCAGCACATGCCGCTTGTGCATGCAGGGGGGGGCGGGCGAAGCTACATGTCCAAGGTCACTGCCAACGCTGAGGTGACAAGGTATCGTCCACTGAAGACAGCACACTGTGATGTTGCAGTGCCCATCATGCTGACACAATGACCACACGGACACACTTGCTCAGATGGTGTGAATGGCTACGGGCACGTGCGCCCGGCCACATTTATTAGCAGGCACACATATCGAGTGACACCTGTGTTGGATGTGCGTGGGGTGTGTGCACACCAGCCGGCAAGGGCTGCCTGGTGCAGTCAGAAATCGACAACAGTGTACATCGTAAAGGACACAACCATTCAACCATAAAGGCCCCATGACTTGTGCTGCACAGAGTTAGTGGCCCCGGATGCACAGCTTCCTGCACGGGCCTACCGCCATGGGCCGCTGACTTGCGGGGCACTGAGGCAGGGTCACGAGTGCAGAGCAGGTTTCCGTAGATGATAAAGGGGCTTGTCGCAGAGTGTCTCGGTGGACAGTGGAAGGTGTACCCCCAGGGCATGATGCAGAGGGCAGAACCACGCTGAAACAGTCACTATGGTGGAGATGAATGGAACAGACACATGTCGGACACCAAGTCCGGTCCAGCCAGATGAAGATGCAGAAAACCACCAGGCCATGGACTCAGACGCCACCAAGGTCCAACAAGATAGTGCCCATGACTCATTGCGCACAGAGTTAGTGGCACCAGTGCTGTTAGGGGATGCCGCCTGCAATGAGGCTTGTCCAATGGTGTGGACTCCTCCACATCTTACCCAAGACACAGTTCCACATGTGTGACCTACTGGACCGCAGTGTAGGCCTGAGGCAGCGGTCAGCACGGGCCATTCACCGAGTGTCGCCGGCTTAGGTTGGATGGTCCCACCGACCTGCATAGTTCAGGTTCAGTGGCACCAGGGGACGCGGACTTGCGGTGAACAGGGTTGATGGCACCAGGTCAGTTGTTGATAGTGTTCGATCACCTCCGTGACTCTGATCCGGCTTTCATCCGGACTGAGCCGCATCTTCCTCTTACTCCTCTCCGTGCGTTCACTGGTGTGGACTCTGCCATTCATGATTCGCGACTAAGTGCTGGATGTGGGACCTACTGGTCCGCAGGGTAGGCCTGAGCCCTCATCCACGTGTCTCCGGCTTGCGCTGAACAGGGTTAGTGGCACCACGTGTCACCGGCTTGCGTTGAACAGGGTTAGTGGCGCCATGTGGCGCGGGCTTGCGTTGCACAGGGTTAGTGGCGCCACGTGTCGCAGGCCTGCGATACGGAATTATGCTTCACTGATCGAAGGGAGTCTGGTGCTGTGGACCCTGCCACGGACTTGGGGTCACTGCCAATCAAGACTCAGGACACAGTTCCACATGTGGGACCTTCTGGGCCGAAGAGGACGCCGGTGGAGTATGTCAATGAGAAAGGAGTAATGTGGGCCAGCGTTGTGGGGGCCAGCGATGGTTTGCGGAGGCTGCAGAGGTCGCGGGACTGGGGCTTGGAGCTTGCACCGGCATGTGGTGGGCCCTCTTTGACACAAGCTGGTGTAGGCAGGTGAGCGGAGCCTCGTTGGTGCGCTGGGGCAGTCATGACAAGTCTGGGGACCAGCGGCCTGGGGTGCAGCAGATGCACAGGGACGCAGGCCCTGCTGTGCTCGGCGCAGGACTCGTGGCGGGCTGAGAGGCGCCGCCCTAGTAGACGCGTTGTCCATTCCGAATGAGAACCACGCCCAGTGTGATGGGCTTTTTGTTCACACCCCTACGCAGGCCTGGCGTACGCAGGTCCAACCCACTCCGCCTGCACATGCAGGGGGGGACGTAACGTGCGACATTTCTGCATTCTGCCACACAGCCTGTGGGGACATGGTAGCGTCCACTGGCCACTACACTCCATGCAGGAGCAGTTGATCTCCACATGGCCATTTCCGTGGTTTGCACACTGTGGTATGTCCGGCACATCCACGCCACACCTGGCATTGGGTAGGTTCTCATTCCTTAGTCACTTGCCGCTCTCGCACATGCCTGCTCCAAGCCTCTCCTCACATTCTGCTGTTGTGTGTCTGTGGTGCCATGCCGTGGCTGGGTTGTGGGCATGGCAAGGCCAAGTTCCCAATGGAGTCGTGTTGTCGTGTCTGGTCGGTTGGCATGTTATGTGGCATGTTGAATGTAGCTGTGCTGAGTGCCCATTGCCAGTGTTGTGAGTTGCATGACTGTGGGCTGGAGGTGTGTGGTGTGTTCATTTTGGACTTACCAACGAGCACTGCATTGCCATGGGTGCCATCCTGGGAGCACTGGGTGATGATGGACTGTAGGGAGATGTGAGAATCATGCACTCTGCCTGGGGAGTTGGCCACGACATTGTTGAGGAGTCCCTGGCGGTCCACTATTGCCTGCACATTCATGGTATGCATGGGCTTTCTGTTGTGGTAGTTGTGTGCAGTGTCGGCAGGGGGCACGGGGTACATGTGTGCAGTTGATTGGCCCTGACATGTGAGGGAATCCAGCTATGGCGTAGGGGCCTTGCTTGGTCTCCAGCTGCTCCTGTGCAGTGTGGGTGAAGTGGAGGTGCTGGGGTACCAGGCTGATGTTGGCATCCAGGACAGGTGTGATGACCTTGGATGGGGCTGGCTGTGTGACTCCTCGGACTCTGGCAGTTGTGGGTTGGATGGTACCAGAGGCCGACATGTCCTGCGCAGCCGGCAGCTTTGTCTGCGGAGGGATGTTGGATGTCCGCTGGGTTGGTACCTTCAGCAGGTGGGGGATGTGGGTCAGGATGCAGGGGATGGTTGTCCGTTTGGGCCTGTAGTGGGCAATGTCCTCCTCTGGCGTTGGGTCTGGGCGGCAGGTGCATTTCAGGTGGGTCCGCTGTCTTTGTGTACGCTGCCTCTGTGGTGTTCCCGGGGGGGGCGGATCCTTGGGGTGGTGGCGGGCCTGGGGTGGTTGGCGGTGGGTGTTGTGGCCCTCATGGGTCTCGGAGCTGCATGATCATTGTCTCCATGACATCTGTGGGTCTTCAGATGTGGCTCTTGGCTGGGCTCCCTTTCATGCTGCAGTTAGTCGTCCTGCTTAACACCAGCAAAAGGCAGGTGTTAAATCCCTGGTGCTTCCGTGGCTTATCGCCTGTTTTTGGTTCGCATCGCAGATCTGGCAGTTCGTTGTGAAAGTGGTGTTGTGGTTTTTTCGTGTGTTTTTGCACGGGAACACCTACTCTGCATCTCATTAGGGTTAGTTGGTGGTGTCCGCCGTGGGGATAAATTTTGGGGCAGTTATCTCGGGATTACTGGCGATGTCTGCAGTTTGCACCCGGTTGTGAATGGGGTGTTAAATTGATCTCCACTTTTGATGGGTTAAGGTGGAGATAAATTAGCGGTAGGTCCTTGTGAATATGCCCCACAGTGTAGTAATGCCTACCAGCCATTTCACCCCCTGCAACAGAGGGAAGCAGGGGTGCACTGAGGAACTAGTACGAGGGAGCTGAGAAGGAGCACTTCGGAACTGAGACTTCAACAGAGGTTGGTGACTCCTCCTTACTAAAACTGGGAATCATAGACGTGAGGAGCGACAGGTGGGAGAGAGAGCACAAAACTCCACAGTTCAGCATATGCAGTGTTTACATTCCAGCCCCTATACAGATAACATAAATTGATTAGGTAATCATATGAAAATGGGAGAAGATAGTTTGTAATGAAATAATAGTGCCCACTTGTTCTGAAACCGCTAACTTCTTTCTGTCTTCAGATATGTCTGAAAGCAATGTAACCTGCTCCAATGGCGTGATTCTTTGTTGAGTTTTTACTAAACAGTTTTTTGATGGCAAATTAACCGAGAGTGCATTGAAAGTGTTGCTCTTTTTAATAATGCCAAACTTGCAGGTTGCACTTGAATGCAGCCGTATTTTACTTGTGTTCATGCATTCTCACAATGTCCTGACTGCACTTGAGGTTTGTAATGTGTCCTCTAAATCAGGATAGTCCATTTCTTTAATGCTTTATATTTGTCTGTTTTTATCAGTTGGAGTCCTGAGAAACAGATTTAGATTGAGGCGCATTGCTAGATCACTACTGTGCACAAAAGTTGTTAATTTCTGTAATGTATATCATTACATGAAATAACTTCTATGTAACATGACATAAAGTGTCACTCAAAGTGTCACACATAAGGCAATGAAATGTCACACATTAGCATACAGAGAACTAGGAAATGTCCCACATAGGCAAGCAGGAAACTTGGCTGATATGCTAGATTAAAGTCATCTGATTGACACGCAGTGTGTGACAGATCTCTTCGGTTGTTCCATACCGGTTCATTTGGTGATGGCTGGTTCATTGGCTGCACCGTACTGGTGATGGTCAACCCTTGTAGAAGATACATCTTATGTGAAAGTAAAAGGTGTAAGTTACTGTGGGAAACAGCGTTTACAACGCTGCCATTACATCGCGTTCCTTTTACAACGCAGTCATTACAATGACCGTGTTGTTAGAACGCGATACCTTTACAACACAAGTCATTAGATCGACTTGCTGTAGGGGGCACTCTAACCTAAGGAATAGTATAATTTACTATTCCAACATCTTCCCTACTGTTGCGCACGCTGGAGTTGGAATAGTAAATTATACTATTCCTAAGTACAGCGCGCCCCCTACAGCAAGTCGATCTAATGACTTGCGATGTAAAGGTATCGCGTTCTAACAACGCGGTCGTTGTAACGACCGCGTTGTAATAGAACTCGATGTAATAGCATGCATAGTAACATGCTATATTCGTTACTGTTGGCTGCCACCACTGAGTGTTATGGTATTAGAATTAATGTGGGACAGAAATGTTATGTGTGAATATACATAATTATATAATACCCCTGCAAATCTCAGGTCACCCTCCTTAACTTACCTGCTTATCAAAATTACTTTGCTGGCTGAGCTGTTTCCAATTTGTGGATTGTAATATAAAGATTGAGCTTGATGTTGCAAATGTATTTCCAGGTTCTGTTGCTGGGATGTGTGATGGTGTAGTTGTCTTGGAAACGGTCATATTTTCAAATCTATATGTTCCTGGATGCTTTGAATGCTGGATGGTAGTGAGTTCCAGGGCTTTGCAGCTCATACTGAGAAAGCAGTGCCTCCTATGGATTTCTTATGGTAAGGTGGTATGATAAAAAATGGGGCGAGCATGCGGCCCGGTTTCTTGATTCGTTTGTATTGCTTGAATTTAGCTTGTAGTTATAGTGGTTCTTTTCCTTGAAGGCACTGTGAACAAAGCAGAGTGCCTTGATCATTGCCATTCACGCTATAGTTGTGATTGCAAGATTGGAGTCATGTAGTATCTTGGATCTTGGGTGAAGGCAGAGAAGATGTCCTGCAGCAGCATTTTGTATGTGTTGTATTTTGCGTATGATGAATGAGGCTGATACAAGGTAAAGGCTGTTGGCACAGTCAAGCTTGGTGATTACGTTGGTGAGCATAGCTTTCAATTTCTGTTAAAATACAACATATGGGAGGATACAATGCGTAGAATGCACTCTGTTTTATGCTGTTAACATGTGGTATCAAATATAGGTCTGAATCCATGGCTACCCCTAGCTTTCTGACTTCTCTTGATATTGCTGGAAAGGCCTAGTTTCCCTTAGGCCATAAGGCTGTAGCCTGGTGTTTTTGTCACTGTCTGCAGGTCATAAGCTCTGTCTTTGCGGTATTTAGCTATAGATGGATATTCATCATCCATGTGTTTTTGGTCCGAAGGCAGTCATCAAGTTTTAAATTGTAGAGGTGTCATCTGCATAGTTGTAACAGGCGAGTGATTTGATTAGGTCTGGTAAGGGGGTTAGGTAGATGCTGAATAATAGAGGGGATATGATGGACCACTTGTGGAATGCTACTGTGTTGTGTGCGAAGAGCTGATATGAAACGTGGTACCAACACTAGTTCACTGTCACAGCTGAGATACCAAGAATTCAATGGGCATTAGCTGAGCTCCCTTTTCACCTTTCAGATAAGATATGTCAAACAAGAGTTTGCTATGTGAAGAGATTTCACAACTGTACCAAACATTGAGTCATGTTGTTCTTAAGGCAGCAACTTTCAAGACATTTCCTATTCCTGATACATAAGTGGTTGTCTAAATGCCTACCAGTCATTTAGAAGCAATGCCCAATCAGGAAATCTCCAGATTCTAATATGACATTGTGCTTTGAATAGCCAATTGTACTGGGGCAGAGTTATCACAAGTTAGGTACAGCTTACATTTGACTGATGTTCCTCCAGCCTACACTGGCACTGGCCTGTTGTGAAATATAGTCTGGGGGAAAAATGCATCTGCTCTATAAATCATTATTTTGCTTGCAGGAGGATCCAGATAGTTTGTTAGGCTAATAAGCCTGCTGCAGAGGGATGCACATACCCTAATTAGCAGTATTGTGAATCTGAAATGACCCAGCATAGCCTGTTATGTCACAAATGGATGCTATAACAGATTGTCTATCTTTCAAAAATGGTTTAATATCTAGATAGCCCTGCAAATGTCAACAAGCTGTGCATTTATCTCCTTGAACCAAATATTGTGGAAACCATTATCAGGGCATATGAGGCTGAAAGCAATTTTATTATAATTGACCTCTCTAGACATCTCTGTAGAACATCAATTAACATGTTCAGACTTTTGTATATTGTAAATTTGGATCTGTGTAGTATGAATCTGCATTTCAAAATGTTTTGACTCGTTCAAAATTCTGCTTAAACTTTATCCAATAATGGTAATAGCAAATAAATTGCAATTAGGAAGTCCTATGTAATTAATATTCTGTATGCATAATATTTGGTGAACATTTGAGGTATTATTTTAATTGGCAGAAGTTATAGGAACGCAAGGTGGTAGAAATGTTTTGATCGTCACAGATTCTGTATTTTTCCTTCACAGAAATATCAGGAAAATGTGATTTAGCCAAAATTTGGTGTTTGCAGGGAATTCTGTGCAAGAAAATTTATTGGGAGCCATGCAAACTACACCACTCCAGACTACCCTCGGTACCTTGTTTTTAGAAATGTCTGGGCCTGGCAGGTTTCTCTAGGTCCCGACGAAGCCCGGGCCAAAATACCGCAACTACCCACATCGCATGAATTGGTCAATTTACAAGGCAAAATCTAGATGTTTGCTTGTGTCTTAGAAGGCTGAGAGAGCCTTTCCTTTCACAGGCAATAGTTCAGTCACACAAGTGGGGTACAAGGGAAGAGCAGAAGTAGATATCCCAGAGGGTGCCTGTCCTTGATCAATGGGCAGAATTAGAGTATTCATATGTCCTTGGGAGAGGGAAACCCCTAACCCATTAGTATGTACTTCACAAAGAGGTGAAGGACAGAGCTGAAATGGTGTATATTCTGTTGTTTTGTAGTTCTAATGCATTCAACGAGTCGTTAATCCTGAATTAGTGCAGCATGGTTTTTTTATTTCAATTATGCGAGGTTCCAGGGTCGGAACCACGGTATGTATTAAAGACAGCCAACACATGTTTCACCCCCTCTTGGTGAGCAGGCATGGCACTTTCTCAAGGCTGACAGTGTAGACCAAGTGTAAGGTAAGTAAAAGTTTTATCAAAATTTACCATAAAAACATATACAACATTAGATCACAATGAAAGTGTAGTCGCATAAAAACCAATTGAGAGTGAAAAAGAGTGAGGAAAGAAAGGAGAAAAGGAAAAAAGAAGGGGGAACATAGTTCGATGGCAAATCCAAATGACAGTATACAATGATTTCATAATGTATATGTAATGACCTAACAGAAAGATTAATTGAACAGAAGCAAGATAAAAGAAAGCATATTTTTGGCATTATGAAGTATAATATAGTATCAGTCCAAACATATTAAAATTGCACCAAAAAAATGTAAAGATGCATTTTATAATTGAATTGCGGTAAAAGTATTATGAACAGGGTATAAACAGTGCAATAGTTTAGTTTCAAGAGGATGTACGTACAGTTAGAAAATGATCAGAAGAAATACATATTTGTAGTGTGTATATGATATAAACAAAATAATACATACGGGTAAAAAATGTAGCCAAAGTCCAACATGGAAATCATATGGAAGACAGCACCATGATCAAAAGAAAATGTGCGAAAAAAATAATCAACAGGGAGATGGATACGGCGCAAATTACCATTGACCCGATGAAATAGCAAGAAACACTCTGGTGAGTTGAGGTTACGTGCTCGGATAATAGCCTGGTGTGTGAGCATACAGACAAGGTGAACAGGACACCAATGGCAGATATAGCGCCATAATCTAAGATGCCAAATTTAGGGTGTGGGAAGATAAACGACTCAGTCAGGAAAGAGGGTTCATGGCCCAGGAAGGAGCGGGAAGAATATGGATGCTACAATATGCCAAATTATCAGGGTCTTACCGTTGGGAGTGGTAGCAGGTATAAAGTCCCATTGAGTGACTGGTATGTAAACAGTTTCTAAAAGTAAGATGAATAGAAGCTAAATAACTCCAAAAATATATATAAGCTATCGCGTGTATATGGCATGGTAAAATGCAGGAAAGTAGCAGGGGTTACCTGTATTTCAAAAATGTATCCTTAACTATGCTGTAGAACAATCATCTCGACACAGGGTCCTACGGATGCCGAAAGCAGCAATGTCTAAAGAGTATCCACAGGCAGACATAAGGATTGAACAAAGTAAAATTAGCCATTAAGCTGGGAAGAGGTCCCAGTGACACACATATGCATTCTAGAGAAAAGCAGAAACAATACCTCTTAGCAGGTCCAACGCAGTCAGAACGCGGTATGCGGTGGGATGGGGAAACAGGATGGTTCAGCAATAATCGGTGGTATGTCATGTCAGGAGGCCCTGGCTAGTTATAGCCAAGGTGCTTCCAGTATGAGGGAAAAATGCCTAGTAAGTGCATTGTCAGGCGGGCTGGGGAAGTGGCTGCCGTCATGTTGTATTGCCTGTAGGAAGGCATTGTGCGCTCAACCAAGGGACTATTACATGTAAAAGGTGCCACCATGTTGAATTCATGTACCAGTCTACCGCCATATGGGCTAAGAAAAATGGGGCCCTACAGCAAAATCAAGAGAAGTCAGAAACCTACGTGTAGCCATGGATCTAGACATATATTTGATACCACATGTTAACAACATAAAACAGAGTATATTCTACAGAATGAAAACACTACGTTGTATCCTCACATATGTTGTATTCATATCAGCCCGGTCTACATTTGCTGATATAGTCATTGGAAAGTACAACCTACTTGCTGAGAATTACAAGTTCTATTAAGGAGGTGATTTGGCTTTCTTGTGTACATTTAAATATCACATGTAGTAATGATAAACAATCCATCTGCAAGTAAATATTTTTCATTTCTTGTATACATAGCAGGCTTCCATGCTTTCTACATTCATCACTCAGAAATGTCCATGCTTGTCCAAGCAATGTTAGACATATATATAGGGTGCCACCTTGAGGATTCATGCAAGGAGTCTACTGCATGTGAAAGAGAAGAGAATGTCAATAATTCTGCAGTGGACAACTCTGTAGCATCCAAATGGAAGGGACCATGACACCAGCAACAAAGATAGAGGCTATCACAGAGCAGGTTCCTAGATGACAACCATGAAACCACCACTCAAAGTCTAAGAGGAAGTGCTGCAGCCTGCCCATCTACGGCTCCTCTAACTGGAGATGGAACTAGTGTCATGGGTCTGAAATGGACCCATCCCTGGCTCACACAATCACCTATCCTTTACCATACCTGCCTGTCTTGCTGGTCAATGTCTAACAATTGTCTCCTTTTGTGCAATGCCTTTTGCAGAACTTGCCTGCAAATATGGGGGGTAAGTATAGAGAGGTGTATGCCAGTGTCGGCGCCTGCTTTAAGTCCTTGCAGTTTTGACAGGTGCTTTTGACCAAATGTAATTGAACTATACATCTTTTGTCACGACCATATAGTGGAATTTATTTCGGGACCTTCCCAACTCCCCCTATACAATGACATTTAAATTCTATTTAATTTTCACCATTGTTGCAGCCCTAAAATGCTTAAAAACACAGTTTGCCACTAATTTGCCAACATTTTCTTAATGGAAATGCTTCAGCCTCTCTGCAAAGTTATTGTAAATTAGTGGCAAGTTAAATAAAAACTTCACTTATGAAGTGAGTCAGAATTAGAAACTTCACACTCTATGAAGCAGATGAAGTTTCCTAAATTTACGTAAGGTACAGTTTATCCTTTCGGGCCTTCCAAGTGTGAGGATTTCCTGATGCAGAAAGTCCCAGGAAGGACATCCTCTAGCAAATACATTTTGAATGTGGAGGCTGGACATCCACCACCAGAGGTAAGAGGTGTGGAAGGGAGGGGTATGAGCTGAGGCCAGCTTATTTTGTTTAAGAAAGACATTGATAAGCTTTGCATTGCACAAAGCTTGAATAGTTTAGAAAATACACAAAGCTGCAAGTCAGTCTTGACTCCCTTCTTTCTACTTTAAATCCCATCAAATTTATAGGACTTAAAGTTGTATCGTGAAAAGTTAATGGACTGTGCTTTTAAATGTACCTTAAGAAATCAATGTATCCCTTCACACAGAATCACACAGTATGCACCTGAATATCGAATCCAGAATGTCGATGACACAGAATATTGAGGAAAGAATTGTGAATCTAAAATATCAACAGGTAGATAAGTATAGATTTTTTTATATCTTACTCCATATATATATATATGTACCTATACGATATATAAATATCTTCAAGATATGTAGATGTGAAGATAGGAATAGTAAATCTATACTTCCATATATCCACATACCTTTCAATATTCTGTCCTCGATGTTCTTGTACCACAATATTTTGGGGGTTGATATTTAGCAGTACAGCGAATATTTGGGAGGGAATGCAGCTACAGAGTACAGCTTTAATGTTTGGCAATCGCTGAAGACCATGCCCCTTAAAAATGCCCCTTTCCTGAATAAAACTGGCTAACGATGTGGAATTGGTAGGATAGGATCTACATACATCTTCGATTGAACATTCCATAATTTGCATTCTTGAGTAAATATCCTAAATCTTTTGGAACATAGTGGTGTGGCAAGTACATTTTTCAAGCAACTTGTCCTGATGAGACCTTGCAAATGCCTCTAGGGTTGACATGTCAGTAATAAGATCATTTGGTATAGACTGTCTGATTGTATTGAATGTGAGTCTGTAAATTGTCACAGGATCCATTTAGACTGATGTAAAGACTAGGGTTTATGATAAAAAGCTGCTGTTTTTAGATATGCATGCACTGCCTTGGCGACCTAGTGCGCCTAAAAAACCCATCTATAAAGGGCTTTTGGCTCACCTATTACTTATCATTGATTGCCATCATTATCACTAGGCTGTCTGGTTTTAGGTTTAAACCTATAATAACTGATAAAACCCCACTGAAAGAGAAATAGCCCTCACCAGTGAAAACATATAAACACTGAAAAAACTCCTGCACAACCACAAGCTAAATGCCATTCAAAGAAAGGAAAATGAGAGTGAAAGTGTCATTTTTTTTCTTCGTGAAGGGGCCAATACAATGTAACTTTGTTATACAAGCTAGCAGTAAGAAAGGCTGGGCTAACATTATTCTGCTTGAGTTTTGTTGTTTAGAGATGCCTCTAAAATATTGTTTCTTCTTCCTTTTGTTTTTTTCAGTTTTGTGGTCTTTGGTCTAAAGATGCAGGGTTTAGAAGCATGTTTTAGGTCTTGTTTAATTATTTTATAAACTGTAGAGAATCAGGAAATATCAAAATCATATTTGATATTTTGGCAGCGTTTGATTCTTTCACTGATATGTAAAATGGCTGGTTTCATAAGAATCATTCCTAATATGTGTCATCACATTTACCCACAGAGAATGGGTAAAAACCCTTAATACATCACTCCCCAGTTTCTAGTGAGTCAGTATTGATAGTAGGCGAATTGCCAACACCTCAGGCTTTAAACATTCAATCCAAGGTATAGTGATAAGTATATGTGAAAAGAGCGCTATCACCAAGCATCTGGGATAGTGGTTAAAACATGACACCAGACTTTTGGAAAACATGGAATGCAGTGTCACTTGGAATGCTCTGCAAAAAAGGTTCTTTCCAAGTTCAACAAAGATTGGAGTGATATTGTTTGTATTTGCAGTGATTGATCTACGTATATGAAAAAGTTGTGTGATGACCTGTCAAAATTGATACCTGAGCTGAAGTGCTTCCCTGTAAGAGATCCTTGCCACTTGTTAGATGATATACTGAAAGCATCTTTACAATCTTCAGAGTTAATGAGGAATGCTATTGACTTTTCAGTCCATTCTGGTGCTCTGTTTTCTTATGCGCAGGAACTAAAACACAAATATTTATCATTTGGTGCTTTGTGTGGCATCAAAGAAAGAGTCATCCCAACTGTGTCCCTTAGCTGATGGTTCTCAGTCCAAGGGGCTATGAATGCTATATTATCCATGTGGCAACCGTTTACAGAATTTGTGCTGAGAATTGATGCCAAAGGCAAGAAATGTGAGGATCTTTGGTCACATATTGATAGTGATGTGAAAAAAGTACACACTACTGCATTTTTTGATTTTTACAGGAAAACATAACTGCTGTAGTATACATAATAAAACAACTAGAGTCTGAAAAGACCCTTGTCTGTCAAGTGTTCAGCATAATTGGTGTAGATGTGAACCATCTCCTTGAGAGTAGGCTGGGCGACACCTTTAGTGACTTTGGCACTGCAACATGTTCTATGTTAGAGTGCTTGCCACTTGGTAAGCAAAGCAATGCTGAAGAGCAATTCAGGAACTTTTATTTTACAATGTATGAGAAATGGCTTGCAATGATGCATAGAAATGGCCCTTCACCACCAATGGCATTTGAAGTCAATGAAATCTCACTGTGGTACTCTGTTCTAGATCTCTTCCGTAAAGGGCAATTTCCTCCGTAGTTTCAAAAGTGCTGCTTCATTTTTGACCACTTCAATAACTCTGAGGGCATAAGCGCCCAGATCAGCACAAATGTTGCAGAACCTGCCCTGAGAATCGCAATCTTCAAGTGAACCAGTATTGGCATGGAAAGCTATGTCAGTGGCCAGAGTTAACAAATTGTGTACTGACTGTTTTGGCGTTGCCCATCTCAAGTGTCAATGTTGAGAGGGCCTTTTCACAGAAGTTTACATGGGAAGGAAAGAGCGAGCGCACATGACCAAAGACTCACTGAAGAAGTATTGTATGGTGTACTACAATAAGTTTAATTTGCAAAAATCTATTTGGACATCATATGCACTATACTTACACTGTCTATATACCATGCGCTATCAGTGCAGAAAGCAAGCAATAGTAAAAGCAAAACATTCCATAAACACCAGAAAAACACTGTTTCTGTCGTTTTAATGGCACGAAAATATGTAACCACTGATAACCACTGTTTTTTTAAGGTATTGAAATTACTTGAAAACACTGAAAAAACCCCACCAGAATTTACCAAAAATAGAAACTGAAAACAGGAAAGCCTAATTATCACTCTTCTTTGCTCTCTTCTAATTCCCAGCACGCGCAAGGCATCACTTCTCGTGTCTCTTCCTTTTCTTTCTGTAGAGCGTGGATGAAATACAAATTGGTTTATCTTAATTAGTGTTGGTCCGCTACACATGCTATCATTGAGGTACTATTTCCTATTTTTGGGGCATATTTATATAGCGCAAACTTGACCCGACCCAAAGGAATTGGAGAGTTTTTCATTAGAACCAGTTACATTACACAAGTTCACATTCATTTTTGACATGGAAAGATTAAGGGGCCGATTCCGATCTCGGCCGGTAGTGCTCCGAATCGGATTCGGTTTTACCGGATCCGATCCGGAGCCCTATTTTCCGACCGAGTCGTACGCGCGTCCGGGCGAGCGAGTACGATGCGTATTCGCCGACCGACTCGTTCGGGCGACCCGACCGCTCCGACCGACTGGTTCCCGGATCGTACTGCTCCGACCGACTCGCTCGGACCCGATTCGCACCGCGCAATGGAGACGTTTTCCGGCCGGGTAAGTACGATGCGCACCTCGACCGCTCCGACCGACTCGCGCCGTCCGACTCGAACTCGCTGTCGGAGCCGTACTTTGGGGGTCCGTGTCGGACCCCCTGTACGCGTACCCGTGCGAGGCGCACACAGGGGGACCCATGGGTCCCCCTACCTGTGCGTGTATGCCGCGAAGCGCCCGCGGCGTACTCGCTGTAGGGGGCGCCCTTGTCCGCCTCGCACCCATTGAGGCAATGGGAGCCCGCGTACGCGTTGTACGACCGGCTCCCATTGAGTTCAATGGGAGTCCGACCGACTCGTGTCCGGTGGCATACGAATGCATCGGACTCGTTCGGTCGGACTGCACGGGTCCGATTCGGTCGGAAATCTCTCCGAGGCCGGCTCGGTCGGAGAAATTACCGACACGAATCGGAATCGGCCCCTAAGTGATTTGCCCAGAATCACAGAATGTTGAGCCAACGTCATCCGTGCTTGTTTTAAATATGAGGGTATAATCTGTGTGCGTGGTACGTATTAGGTCTGTGCAGCCTGAGAGTAAGCCTATTTATTGTGGAGCATATGAATTCCATCCCACCTTTGGTCAGAGAATTAAAGAACAATCCCCAACAAATATAGTGTTTTAGAGCCATGTTATCTGAAGCAATGAAATCATGGACGTTTGTTTATAAACTCCCAGCAGCTACAGTCACCTCAATCAGCGAAAAAATGCCATCAGCTCTAATCAGAGTGACAAGAACCCTAGTAGAGCCTTTGGCACTGCAAAATGTCATTGAGATGTTACTGAGCCAGTAAGAAACAAGCATTGTCAAAGCCAATGCATCTCACCTATGTGAGATCTCTTTGCTTTGCCGATGTTTTTTTGCCATGTTACAGAGGATCACAGCTACTGTGCAACATGGCTGAAAGTAAGGACAATAACAGAGCTATGACTCAGTCAATGCTGTCATAGTGATTTTTTTTAACTTTCAGCCATATTATACAGCAGCTGCTGTGCAACATCACTGAAAGTTGTTTTTTTAAAATGATGTGACGCGGAGCTCTGCTGCATTATAGTGTTTCTAAATATCTTTCAGACATTTTGCGCAGCTGCTGCTGTACATGGTTGGAAGTAATTAAAATGTGATATGGCACGGCCAGCTTTGACCGCGTCATAGCTCTTTTATATTCTTTCTTTCATCCATGTTGCACAGCAGCTGTACTGCTGTGCAACATGGCTAAAAAAACATTGACAAAGCCAATAGATCTCGCATAGGCGAGACCTGTTGGTTTTGCTAATATTTGTTATTTGTACAAAGTCATTTTGTGCACCTTCACACATTGCGTCATCTGCGCCTTTATCACTATGAAACAATTTTATTTTTTGTACCGAGATGATGATAAAATGCATATATGAATACAAATGATGAATGGATTACAAAGAAGGCCCATATACTGTATTAATTAAGGTCATTGAATGATTAAAGTAATCCTGGATACTGCTGATTGCTATACAATGGTCTCCATTTCTTGGAAATAAAAGAGTCCCATGGGACTATTGTTCTGTATCTATTAATATACCCAAGTCCGGCTGGGCGCATTGAGTTGTTCTTTGTT
Source organism: Calotriton arnoldi (assembly GCA_963921515.1). NCBI lineage: Eukaryota > Metazoa > Chordata > Amphibia > Caudata > Salamandridae > Calotriton > Calotriton arnoldi. The sequence continues at coordinate 758,638 of CAWUFW010004304.1, forward strand.
GCATATCTTACACATGGAAGTCTGCAGTGGGTGCTTTTAATCCCACTACATATTTAAAAATGCAGCTCCCCTTGAGCTCTGCACTGAGTGCGGTGGAACTGGTCGCAACACCCTAAAGCAGACACCGGGTCATTGCGAGGCAAAGCTTCAAAGTCCTTCACTATAAATGCCTGATTTAGAGTTTGGCGGACGTGTTATCCCGTCCACTTTACTACAATTGCAATAGAATTTAACGCAGTTGTCATAAGGCGGACAGAATATTCGTCACATTTGCAATGGAGTAAGCCATCCATCAACCACTAAATCAAACCCAAAGTGAAGAGACTACTGCCAGAAAATCTACCTTCCATCATTTCGAGTTAAATGGCTTGATAGTTTTTGCATGTTTGCACCTTCTTCCTTTTACTGGGTGTGCCACGCTGTTTTCTGCTGATGTTACACTCTATAACACCCAAAGACATATCAATAAAGACTCCTGTGACATTTAGGGTGAATTCCTCTGCACCTGTATCCGAGTCTGAATATAATGGTATGCTATTGTATTTTCAGCTCAGGACGCATCTTTCATAGTGGCATCTGGGAATTTGTGAATGACATCCCCTGTTGGATACTATACAACTTGAACATTTTAGGAAATTCGACAACTAAACTTTAAACCGATTCTTGCACCCCTCTTCATGATGCTAGCATATCCACGGGAGTAATTCACGAAGAAGGGCCAGGGTTTCCATATCGCCAACAAATTATAACTTTTGAAGGGTAATGTTAAAAATTAAAACCAAGCTCACAGTCTCAAAAACACACACATTGTACATTCCACAAAAACAAAATACAATTAAAAATTATTTTAAAAAAATCTCCTGCTGATTTAAGACTTCGTACTACTTTTGATTTCCACTCAAAATTCTCTAGGCATCCCTCGCGACAGTTCATTTTCCAAAACAATTTGCATCTAGTAATAGTCATAGACACAAATACCAGATAACTAAGAAATGCATGGCTTTGGCTCGTAGAGATAACCCAGGCCCCTGGGTGCTGCTCTCCCTATAAATTTCCAAGCGTGCCCACTTCTGCTCCCCGGTGCCCTGCCTGAATCTCCTCTTACCTGCCTTTCGGTCAGTTCAGCGCCTCTCAATCGCAGAAAGACAGCTTGTGGGTATTCAAGGAACAGAGTATAGCCACTGCCACGCCCCTCAGGACATCTACCAAAGTTACCCTTGATCTCTGGGAGGGAAAGACTGGTTAGACCTGTTCAGCCATCTTAGATCCACCTTCTCTCATATTCCGCATACCATCTTATGGTAGCTTCGGGGAACTAGAGACCTCTAGTCACAAATGACAGATGTTACAGAACTGTCAGTTTTTAGTGAAATCATATTTTAAAATATGAACTATTAGCACACACCAAAAAAAAATGATTAAGCTGTATTTTATGCACGGGAAACACCGACATCTCTTTTTGTGACCCAGATATGATGTTCAAGACGTTGGTACCGGACTTCAGATGTGAAATGCACACCAGTAAAACCTCTGAAAGAATGAAAGTGCCAGTTGTAACCCCTCCCAGGCCTCAGAGTTCGCTCTCCCACTCCTTGCCATGGCCCCATTCTTTACACTCCCTTTTTCTTCACAACATTTTTGGAGGACACAAGCATATGGTGTAAAAAGGCCGCAGTTTATTTAATAAAACAAAAAAACATGGATCATACATCTCACAACGGTATGGTCGGTCATTCGCGACCCATGAGGTTAGTTGCGCAGTTTGTGTGTTTCAGGGGGCCCTATGCCCCCCGTTTACCTTGCTCCATTAGAATAATGCGCCCAATTGCAGCGCAGCATTTTCGCAGGCTTTTCACCTGTGAGGGGTTCCCCGTGGGCCCTGATTGGTCCAGCTTTGCTTTCCCGGCCCACTCTACAAGTCAGCCGCTGCAGAGCGTGGTATGTGCCCGACTCTTCCACAGCAATCCGGTTGGAAATGCTGAATATTAGTATCCTCATTAGTCTGCACTTGGTATCCGAACCTTGTAGTTAGTTATTAGTTTGTGATCTACCGCTGCCTGATCTCCAGACTGAAGAGCACTTTACAAGAAAAATGCAACAACAAAACGCATGTTGGTTGGTGTCGTGTTTGCATGACAAGGAATACATAGTGCCAGGCGGCTACATACATTGAAGCCAACATTAGTACGAGTGAAGCCTGCGAAAGCAATATACACATAACAATCACACTTAACTGATGGTGGTAGGACAGCCCTGGGCTCATAGAGGTAGTCGAGATGTGTCTGTCTTGAGCTACAGTTGTGTATTGTCTGTTTGTTGGTGGAATTTAGCACCTGCTTTTGAGAAGATGTCACCTAATGGTGCAACATACAAGCTAAAGCAAATGGGCTATTTTGCATGTATGTATATATGTAATATTTGTATAGAGCGATCCTAGCTGAAAGGCAGCAGAGCGCTGTTCAGAGCCAAAGCCAAGCATACAGTCAACAGGTGACAGAAGAGGTAGCAGTTTTTTGGGAGCAGAAGTGTACAGTTACTGGATTATGATGAAGTGTTCTTTAAATAGGTGCTAGAATTATAAAATTGATTTATAAAATGAATTCTGGAGCTCTGACTGATCCATGTCTGGCTCATATGTTCCATTTGATAAATGGCATTACTGTTCCTGTGCTACTCACTTTATTAAGTTCCTCATTGGAAGGCTAACATGGTAGTCCCATTGCTGAGGAAAGTGAATGCTGCCCCTATGGTATTTTAGCAGCTATCATCTGAACTTACTCCTTCCACATCCCTCTTATATCCTAATGTGTGAGGTCAACTTCTAGGTTTCAGTTTTTTTCCAAGAACAACAATATCTTTGATGTTGCTCACATAGGCTTCGGCCCCTTGAAAGGTTAGGAGGTGGCTTGACCAAGGAGGTGGTGCTGGACTCCTCCTGGTGAATTTGAGTGCCGCATTTGAAACTGTGTCTCTTAAAGAACCTGTGAAAGACTTTATGCATTTGGAATCCCTGATCCTGCCTTAAATATAATGTTCTCCGTTCTTTCTGATCATTCACAAGCTGTCATCATGTAGACTTACCAACATTCCCATATCCATCAGAACCTGCCCAGCGCTGGGCCAGTGTACAAGAGTTGAAGACTTACCTCTTTAGAGAATACTATGCCACTGTGCAATCACTGTGACAAGGTGGAGGCATCGCCTCTATACATCGTAGCAATCTAACAGTGAAAGTACTACAATCTGACCTCCTGCCGTCTTGTGAATACCTATGTATTGAGGTGGCTGGTAGCAACAATCACCCATGCAAACTGCACACGTTCTACCACCCGCCACGCGACAACCTTCCCTTCATAGAACAGATCATGGACATTATCTGAGATAACGCGGATTTCCATGGCACTCAGCTCTTCCTGGGAGATATCAACCTTGATTTGAATGATGCGAATGATGTGGTGGTCAATAGCCTTAAATCCTTCCTGCTAGACCTCAACCTAATACAAATCTGTGACAGCCCTATTCATATTAAAGGAGCTACCTTAGATCTTGTCATTTGTAAGCCCAATACCATCCTTCTGGAATTAATCCTCCCGTGTGATTGGACAGTCCACTATTGCACCACCTTCCTCATCCTGGATTGGGTAAGAGCTAGTAGAGTCCAGCCTAAGAACCCCAAACACTTGAAAAGATGTCTACGAAACATCAACTCGCACGATCTGACTGTTCTCTGTGATAACATCCTACCCCCTCCTATGAACATGTCTGATGTCCATGACCTTATGGCCCATTATAACTGCTCCATGGCAAATGTATTGGACGCGGTGGCGCCGCTACAGCTAAAAAGACTGTCCTCCAAAGTCTCCAAACCATGGTTCAATGATAGTCTTGATACTGAAAGAAGGAATTTAAGACTTGCGGAAAGACTGTGGAGATCCTATCCCTCCCTTGAACATCTCTACCATCTGAGATCCCTAAGAAGCATCTACAACAAACGCATCTTATGCTCGAAAGCCACCTTCTTCAGAAATCAACTAGAGCAAGCAAAAAACCGTCCAAAAAAACTGTTCAACCTCATCAAGTCTCAAGCTAAGTCATCCTAATCTCTCTGCACTGGGTCGAGGGACACAGCCGAACTGCGAAGAGTTTGCTGATTTCTTCACTGATAAAATTACTAAGATCAAAGCTGAACTACGCTCTGCCCTGGAGCACCTGTCGATCAGTCCGCCAAACACCCTCCTTCCTCCCGGGTTGGTTGTCACCGTGCCTGCGCAGCCTTGCCCCCCCAAAAACAACGCATCCTGGAGCCTTTTCCAAACCTTCGATGAAAGCACCATACGCAAAAAGCTGGCTACTCTGAAACCTTCTAATCACTACAAGGACCCCCTGCCATCGAACCTCTTCTCTGAAATTAGAACCTCCTTACTCCCACTTTAGACTAAGATCGCCAATGCTTCACTTCGGCAAAGTGCTATTCCGGATTGCCTAAAATCGGGGCAAGTTACCCCGATTCTAAAGAAACTATCTCCTGATCCCATGGACCTACATAACTTCCGCCTAATATCTTACATCCCCACGTTGGCAAAGCTCCTGGAGAAATGTGTGCTCACCCAACTGTGTAACCACATCGATCATTTCCAACTCCTGGACCAATGTCAATCTGGTTTCCTCCTGGGTCATAGTACAGAATCTGCACTAACTCACATTGTAGATGATGCGCTAAGAATGCTGGATCAAAATGAATCTTGCCTATTGATGCTTCTCGACTTTTCGTCAGCATTTGATACTGTCAAACATGATAACCTAATTGACTTCCTGGAACACAGGATGGGGTTGTCTGGGCCTGTACTAAACTGGTTCTCCTCATTCCTTCATAACAGAACCCAAAGATTCAAGGTGAACCAGTCCCTTTCTCATCCTTCTCAGGTCATGCAGGGCATTCCACAGGGCTCAGCGCTCTCACCCAAGCTCTTAAACCTGTTCATAGAGCCTCTGACAGAATTTCTGAAATCATCCAGCATTTGCTATCACATGTACGCTGATGATACCCAACTATACATGAAGATCGCCTCACCTGAGGACATCAGGGCCCTCAACTCAGTCCTACTGAAAACACAAAGCTGGCTGACACTTAACCACTTGAAGCTAAATGCTCTCAAAACAGAATTCCTCCTAATCGCAACACACAAGCAATTTCCAGTCATAGATCAATGGATGAATCAGCGTATTTTTTTTTTTTTTCGGAGTATTATATAGCGCGAACTTGACCCGAAGGTATCGTGTATCAGATCGCTTTACATAGCACCAGTTGCGTTACACGAGGACACATTCATTTTTTGTTGGGCACAGGGAGATTAAGTGATTTACCCAGAATGACAGGATGTTCAGCGTCATTGCCGAGACTCGAACCCGGTTCCCCAGATTCGAGGTTGACTGCCCTAGCCGTTAGGCCAACTCCTCTCCCCATTAACTGCTCTTAACTGTACGCCGCACCTCGTTGATTCCGCAACCTCTCTGGGAATAATGCTAGACAAAAGTCTGAACATGCAGAAGCACATCAGTACCCTCACCAAAGGAGTGAACTTCCAACTCAGCATCTTAAGGAAAATTAAACCTTTCTCCCTCCTCATGACCTAAAGGTTGCGGTGCAAGCCTTAGTGATCTCAAAGCTAGACTATGGCAGCGCAACCCTTTCCAGCCTTCCTAGAGCGAAGACGCCTCCTCTTAGGGTTGCCCTCAACTCTGCTGCTAGGCTCTTAACAGGCGTTAAAAGATACAACCATATTTCACCAGACCTGCTATCCCTGAACTGGCTTCCATATGAAGCTCAGATACAGTTAAAAATAGCATGCATGGCACACAAAGCCATTCATTTCAATACCCCGCTGTACCTCGCTCAAAAACTGGAGCTCTCATGTGGATCGAGAGCCTCCAGAAGCATCAGCACCCTATTGCTCAAACCACAAAAATTCAAGAAAAGAAAAACCTACAATCGAGCCTTCTCAGGTATTGCACCGAGGATTTGGAACTCCCTACCCACAGAAGTCAGGGTGAATCCTTCCACTGTCCTCTTCAAAAAGGAAGTCAAAGTGTTTTTGATGAAGAAATACCTGCCTTAGATAGGCTGTTCAAGTGGAGATTGAGGCCACAGTCGCAGATTTGTATCCCAGCTGCCAGGGTGCCTGAGGATGCCTGGCTCTACAAAACTGTGAATTTTCATCCTTGTTTGTTCTGTTTTTGACTGCTTGTATCCTTCTTGATGTATAAACTGTAAAGCGCTCTGATACCCTCGGTGGTCATGTACGCGCTATAGAAAACTTTCTAAACAAATAAATAAAAATAAACGCAGCTACACTCATTTTACTCATTGACTTTATGATTGTCTTCGACTCTGTAGGTGCTCTGCTGCCTTTTGGCTCGATTCATGCTATAGAAATATCATATACATATTATCGTTACAGATAGAAGCCTCTGGTTTATGGAGTACCACAGGGCTCTGCTCTGGTCTCCACCTTGTTAATTTTTAGAGGACTCATGTCATTCACAGTTATGGCTTCAATGTTTTACCATACGCTGATGATATGTAGATTGTTGTCTCCTTTGCTGACCAGTTTAAGATCTTGTGTATCTGCCACAGAAATTTCTACAAAAAATGTCCACATCTACTTCGATTGAAAATGACAGCAATTCTGCCTTCTCGAAGTGTCCTCTTCTTCATCGCTTTACTTCAGCTAGTTGCCCATACCGTTTAAAGTAGACTAGGAGGAAGATCTTTTTCTCATCTCGCTCCTAAACTTTTGAAATCCCTCCCTCTTTCGTTGCATTCCCAAGTCAATCACAAGGTGTTCTGCAAGGACCTTAAACTTGGTGCTTCCATCAATTAAGTTACTTTAGTACATGCCTAACTGATACCTCCTGAGAGCTAAGACACCTTCTTACTAAGCAGAAAGTGCTTAACAAATGCTCATTCATTCCTTATTCATGTATTCTTTCAGAATGAATGCTTGCAGCATTCCAAATGGAAAGGAGAGGGTTGTCAGAAATATCCTGTTTTATGCTTTGTCATCTGTTGGACAGGTAGGCTCTGAACCATTTTAGTAGTGTTATTTTGACAGCTATCCTGCTGAGTTATGTTTATGACCTCCCACTGCATGAGCATGACAGCCTCCGCTTTTTGGCAAAGAAATGTAGGTAAAGTTTTGTGATGGCTTAATGTTTAATATGGCCCTTTTCAGTTCAGACTCAGAGATGGGCGTGAAGGAGGACTATGTCACAGAAGGTACCTTCTAGTTCAGGTTAAAGGAGGTCAATTTTTGAGAAGAGTCTTGCTGGGTTATCACTGTTAGGAGTGTTGAGTGGTCTATCTTTGGTGATATGTAATTATTTGCAAATTATTTTGAAAGCTATATATGACTATTCATAGCATTTTGGAGTTTAGCAACTGTGGGCCACATGCATCAAGCCTTTTTGAGGTCGCAAACGGGCCAATTCGCAGAATCGGCCAGTTTGCGAACGTAAAAGGGCCTTTCGTTATGTATGAAAGGCTTTGTATTCGCAATTTAGGTAATCGCAATCTTTTCGATTACCTAAATTGCGAATGCAAATAGGGAATCGCAATTTGCGAATCCCTAATGCACATGTAAGAAGCCTTTCCTAAATGCAAACTGTGCATTTAGGAAACGCTAATTACCATCAACTTCAAGTTGATGGTAACCATGTGCGAATTCTGAAAAATGCACAAAAATGCATTTTTCATAGTGCCATGTCGGGCACATGCTTTACATGTGCACAATTCAAATTTTGGGTGTGCTTCAGGGGGGCCTTAGGCCCCCCGGGCACCCTTGGCTTCGTATTTGCGAATTTGCGATTGCCAATTAGGTAATCGCAAATTAGTTAATGTATAACCATTCACTACTATAGCCTTTCTGCCCATAGGAACAAATGGAGTCATATTACCTATTAGCAATTCGCCATTTACCGAATCGATATTAGGTAATATTAAGGAATCGCCAAATCTTTGCCGATTCCTACATACATAGCATGATGCAGATTCCAAATAGCGATTTTGTAAAAATTGCTATTTGAGAATCGCAAAATGCTCTTTTAATACATCTGGCCCTAAATTATTCATTTTTCCAGAAAAAAATATGCTTTTCTACTTTCTGGTAGGGTTTTTTTATTCCATCCTCTGCGACTTTCTATGGAAATTGTTTTTGTTGTTGAACCAATTAGCAGTCATTTTGGAATTGTATTTATTTCTGGCTGGAACAAACTCATCAAATAATCCAGATACTATATGATTCTAGTGAATTAGCTGTTCAGTGGTGTAATGTTGGTGAGGTTTGTCTAGTGTGAGAGAGCAGATCATAGATTCTAGTTCCTCGCGAACATAATATTTAAAATATTTGACAAGTGTGAGTATCGTTGTTTCTTGGTGCATGTGGGTGTTGCAAGGTACATTGTCCAAATAAGATGGCGTGGTCGATAGTCAGTGTGGATTATTTGTGCATCAGGGTGTGACATGCAGGACCTGGCAAGTTTTTGTTAAAAGTGCTGTGCCCGGTGGCCACCTGGGGCATGCCACAACTAGTCCTGTGTGTTTTTTTTTAAGTGGGTTGTCCTGGTGCCCACCCAGGGAACCCCACAGTGCGTTCATTGGGGGATAAAGGGGGAGTCCCAGGTTCCCCACAGCCCTACCAACCCCCCTGCATACACACATTATCACTGAGCCGGCCTCGGGGATTGAAATAACGTGTATTTGTACAGCGCATGTTTACCCAAGGGTATTTTGGTGCTGAATAACAGATGTTTAGTGTTACCCAACTCAATCGTACTCATTTTATCAACTTCAGAAGGATGGAAGGCTAAGTGGTCCTGCCTGGTTTTAAATCTGTGACCATGAGGTCAAGCACAGGCCCCTACAGTGGACGCATTAGTCCGCTAAGCCACCAGACCCGGCTTGACCCGGGATTGGGTCCCAGGGGCCATAGTATGGTTCAGGGAGAGGGGACTGTGCGCGCCTCTCCCCTTTAAGAAATTATTAGCCCCAGGGGATGGGTTCCTCGGGGCCTTGTAGAGACTTGGGAAGGGGGGCCATGCGCCCCCCTTAAATAAATACCGCACCTACCTGCCTCTGCAAATCATGGCAAACTTTTTTTTAAAAACGTTTTTGATACCAGGCGGGGTCTGGGTATATGTACCCTGCCCCCTTATATCTTTTTTTGTGTTTTTCTTAGGATTCAGACTGAGTCCTGAGTCCTAAGTTGGCTGCCACCACTTCCTGGTTTAGGAGGTGGCAGCCAATCAGATCTCAGTTTGAGATCTGTCAGCACAGCAGATCCTCAGCGGCATGATATGTATACATTACTTGAACTTTAATTTCTCCATAACTACTGAATGGATGTACACCAAAACACTCTTTCTGGACCAAGAACTAGCTTTCTGCTAAATTTGGTGTAAATCTGTTCAGCAGTTTGAGCTGTAGCAGTGTCTAAAGTTCCTATGGAAAAATGAATGGGGAAAATGCATTTTGGGACCGGTCCTTTTTCCCGGCCCCTGCTTGAGAGATCACCCCGAAACTTTCTGTGCGCAAACTAGCCAAAAAGTAGCACTTTTTTTTAGAAAGTTTAGTGGCAATCCATCAAACTGGGCTAGAGTTATCAGCAACACAAAAAATGCATTTCCTATGGAAACGATTCAAACTCTTAACTATCCAGTGGCGACCACCACTGGGAGATATAATATAATATAATATAATATAATATAATAGGTATTGTTTGACCTATATATGTGTGTACATATATATATTCACTGAAAAAACCATGGGGCATATTATCAAGGGCTTTATCGCCGCTTTAGCGGCACTTTTTGCAGCTAAAGCGGCGATATTTTTAACGCCCTATTAGCAAGCTGTCGCTAACAGGCGTTAGCGAAAGCTTTCCGGCGATAGCGGCCGGGTTTTACATCGCCTTGCATGTCAGCGATAATTATCGCTAATGACATGCAAGGTAGGCGTTCCCAACTAAAAGCGACAGAAAACAGTCGCTTACATACCTATCGCCTATTAGCAATACCCGCGAAGCGATAACAAAACGCGCGCTAACCCCGATTAGCGCTTGTTTTTTAGAACTGATAAAAACATGACTTAGCAATGAAAGTCAATGGGAGGTGGATTGTAAGGTTAAGTCCCCAGAATTAGCGATAGGATTTTATCGCTGGATTTCTCGCGTTAAAGCTGGGTTTCAGCCGCTATCGCTGGATATTTTATTGCTATGGAGATAAACCTTGCTAATAGCATGTTATTTCCGCGGTAATATCCAGCGATAGCCGGCGATAAAAAAGGCGCGCTAAGCAAGGTTTGCGATATTTATCGCATGTTCTTGCTAATATGCCCTCATAGGTTTTAGGGACAGTTATAGTTAGTTGGACATTTCACTCGTACAAAACCATAGAAATTCCCCCGTTATAGTTAGTTCAGCTAACTATAACTCATGCCCCGCAATGCACTGCTGATGACGTCACATATTACATCACTCATGACATGGTCAGTGACATCACTGATGACATCACTGATGACATCTCAAATGACATCACTGATGACATCACTGATGACATCATCCAGTGACTGTGTGTTTCTGTAAAGTTTAAATATGTTTAATATATATAGGGAAAGGCGTATTGAAGAATGAGTGGGTGTATAAGTGTCTGAATGGATGATTTAGTATGTGAGTGACTGACTCTACAAGTGAGTGATTAAAAGTATCTTACTGAATGCATGGGTTAGTGACTAAACTGTGTGAATGTCTGTATCCGTCTGTTTGTTGGTGTGTAAGTGGATGCATGGATTTGCGAATAGCTACATGAGTGTCTATATGGGTTATTGATTGGTTCTCTGAGTATCTGTATGGATGCCTGAGTGTTTGTGTGGGTGGGGTGTGTGTGACTCTGTACATAGATGTGTGAGTGGGTGATTCACTGGGTGCATGATTTCAAGAGTGCATCTGTGATGGACTGCTTGGGTGGGTGAGTGTGTGTATGGGTGTGTTAGTGAGTGAATGTATATCTCAGTGGTACATGTGCGAGTAACTACATATGTAAAAGGCAGTATATATGTGTGTTAGAGTATTTAAATGGCTATAAGTGAGAGTGTGTGATTGTGAGAGTGGCTGTATGGATGCGTGTGTGCTTGTATCAGTTATTGTATAAGAGCATAAGAATGTGCTAGTATTTGTATGAGTAAGTGAGCTGGTGTGTGTATAACTGTATAGATGAGTAAATGGGTGTGGGATTAATTTTTTGCATGACTGACTAGGTGTGTGAGTACCTCTATGGATGAGTGGCGGTGTGTGAGTGTTTATATAGGTGTATGAGTGCATATGATAGTCCTGTACTGAGTGACTAAGTATGAGTGACTGTACGGGTGAGTGAGTGGATGTGTGTGTAGAACTAAGAATCAGTGAGTGGGTATGTAGTTTTTGGTGTTGGAGTGTCTATGGTTTTGAGAATGGCAGTCTGTAATTTAGAGTGGGTGTATCAAAAGTTATATTAGGGTGTGAGAAGATGCATGAAATTATCACATGGATGATGTCATCAGTGATGTCATTTGAGATGTCATCAGTGATGTCATCAGTGATGTCACTGACCATGTCATGAGTGATGTAATATGTGACGTCATCAGCAGTGCATTGCGGGGCGCGAGTTATAGTTAGCTGAACTAACTATAACGGGGGAATTTCTATGGTTTTGTACGAGTGAAATGTCCAACAAACTATAACTGTCCCTAAAACCTATGGTTTTTTCAGTGAATTTCAAAGGTTTTTTAAATGCTAATTTCTAACTATAACGTGTCTGAAACCTATGGTTTTTTCAGTGAATTTCAAAGGTTTTTTAAATGCTAATTTCTAACTATAACGTGCCTAAAACCTATGATTTTTTAAGTGAATTTCAAAGGTTTTTAAATGCTAGTTTCTAACTATGCCTACAGAGGTAGGACATGTGAAGAAAGAAGAAAAAACGCACAGAAAGAAGCAAAAGATGTGCAGAAAGAACCAACAGAGGAGCAGAAAGAGGCCTTGTTGCAAAATCATCCTGTGCCCACAACTTTTTCAGACAGGTACTGGTGGTAACTGACTCTGACTAACCAGAGCCAGTGCTGTGCTAAAAGACACTTAGAATACAGTGAAAACACCTACATACACTAGGGAACACTATGCGTTGGGGTACCCCTGTGATTAGCATGACCTCCTCTGCAAGTCCCTAGTACATAATAGGGCAGGGGGATTAAAACTACCTCTTAAAACGCGCTACAGGGCGCGTTTGCACAGTGGTGAAGGGAGGGGGGCCTGAGGTGACGTGTGCAAACGCGCGCCGTGGCACGTTTTAAGTTGCGGGATTAAGTCCCCTTGAATCCTGAGGGTCCCTGGGGCCCAACTAGCCCCCCAGGTGCCTACAGTTAGGACCACAGAGCTGAGTTGCAGAGAGGCGTTCCGAGGCCACGCACGTTTTTTCACCTCTCTGCAACGCAACTCTGTTGTGCTTACTGAAGGTACCTGGTGGGCTAGTTGGCCCCCAGGGTCCCTCAGGATTCAAAGGGAATTAATTCCTCAACTTAAAACGCACCACAGGGCGTGTTTGCGCACATGTCACCTGAGGCCCCGCCCCCTCCCTTCACCACTGTGCAAACGCGCCCCGTGGCGCGTTTTAAGTTGGGGGATTAGGTCACCTTGAATCCTGAGGGTCCCTGGGGCCCAACTAGCCCACCAGGTACTTCCAGTAAGCACCACAGGCCTGCGTTGCAACGCCTGTAACAAATTGTGCAGTTGTGTTTAGGTAGTGAAGAGGGTCGTGCTGGGGGTAGTGGTTTAGGGTAGTGTAGAGGTGTTTGTGTAGTGTAGGGGGTCATGCAGGGGGTAGATATAGGGTTTAGGGTAGTGCAGTGGTGTTTGGGTAGTGTAGGGAGTCATGCTGGGGGGAGAGTTTTAGGGTTTAGGGTAGTGCAGTGGTGTTTGGGTAGTGTAGGGGGTCATGCTGGGGATAGTGTTTTAGGGTAGTGCAGTGGTGTTTGGGTAGTGTAGGGGGTACTGCTGGGGGTAGTGTTTTAGGGTTTAGGGTAGTGCAATGGTGTTTGGGTAGTGTAGGGGGTACTGCTGGGGGTAGTGTTTTAGGGTTTAGGGTAGTGCAGTGGTGTTTGGGTAGTGTAGGGGGTACTGCTGGGGGTAGTGTTTCAGGGTTTAGGGTAGTGCAGTGGTGTTTGGGTAGTGTAGGGGTTCGTGCTGGGGGTAGTTTTTTAGTGTTTAGGGTAGTGCAGTGGTGTTTGTGTAGTGTAGGGGGTAGTGTTTTAGGGTTTAGGGTAGTGCAGTGGTGTTTGTGTAGTGTAGGAGGTCGTGTTTTAGGGTTTAGGGTAGTGCAGTGGTCTTTGGGTAGTGTAGGGAGTCGTGCGGGGGGTAGAGTTTTAGGGTTTAGGGTAGTGCTGTGGTCTTTGGGTAGTGTAGGGGGTCGTGCGGGGGGTAGTGTTTTAGGGATTAGGGTAGTGCATTGGTGTTTGGGTAGTGTAGGGGGTCATGAGAGGGATAGAGTTTTAGGGTTTAGGGCAGTGCAGTGGTGTTTGGGTAGTGTAGGGGGTCGTGCTGGGGGGAGTGTTTTAGGGTTTAGGGCAGTGCAGTGGTGTTCGGGTAGTGTAGGGGGTCGTGCTGGGCGGAGTGTTTGAGGGTTTAGGGCAGTGCAGTCGTGTTCGGCTAGTGTAGGGGGTCATGCTGGGGGAGTATTTTAGGGTTTAGGGTAGTGCAGTGGTGTTCGGGTAGTGTAGGGGGTCATGCTGGGGATAGTGTTCTAGGGTTTAGGGCAGTGCAGTGGTGTTTGGGCAGTGTACGGGGTCGTGCTGGGGGTGGTGTTTTGGGGTTTAGGGCAGTGCACTGGTGTTCGGGCAGTGTAGGGGGTCGTGCTGGGGGTGGTGTTTCAGGGTTTAGGGCAGTGCAGAGGTGTTCGGGAAGTGTAGGGGTCATGCAGGGGGTGGTGTTTCAGGGTTTAGGGCAGTGGAGTGGTGTTCGGGCAGTATAGGGGGTCGTGCAGGGGGTGGTGTTTCAGGGTTTAGGGCAGTGGTGTTCGGGCAGAGTAGGGGGTCGTGCTGGGGGTGGGGTTTCAGGGTTTAGGGCAGTGCACTGGTGTTCGGGCAGTGTAGGGGGTCGTGCTGGGGGTGGGGTTTCAGGGTTTAGGGCAGTGCAGAGGTGTTCGGGAAGTGTAGGGGGTCATGCAGGGGGTGGTGTTTCAGGGTTTAGGGCAGTGGAGTGGTGTTCGGGCAGTATAGGGGTCGTGCAGGGGGTGGTGTTTCAGGGTTTAGGGCAGTGGTGTTCGGGCAGAGTAGGGGGTCGTGCTGGGGGTGGGGTTTCAGGGTTTGGGGAAGTGCAGTGGTGTTCGAGCAGTAAAGGGGGTCGTGCTGGGGGTGGTGTTTCAGGGTTTAGGGCAGTGCAGTGGTGTTCGGGCAGTGTAGGTGGTCGTGCTGGGGCTGGTGTTTCAGGGTTTAGGGCAGTGCAGTGGTGTTCGGGCAGTGTAGGGGGTCGTGCTGGGGCTGGTGTTTCAGGGTTTAGGGCAGTGCAGTGGTGTTCGGGCAGTGTAGGGGGTCTTGCTGGGGCTGGTGTTTCAGAGTCTAGGGCAGTGCAGTGGTGTTCGGGCAGTGTAGGGGGCCTTGCTGGGGCTGGTGTTTCAGGGTTTAGGGCAGTGCAGTGGTGTTCGGGCAGTGTAGGGGGTCGTGCTGGGGTGGTGTTTCAGGGTTTAGGGCAGTGCAGTGGTGTTCGGGCAGTGTAGGGGGTCGTGCTGGGGCTAGTGTTTCAGGGTTTAGGGCAGTGCAGTGGTGTTCGGGCAGTGTAGGGGGTCTTGCTGGGGGTGGTGTTTCAGGGTTTAGGGCAGTGTTCAGGCAGTGTAGGGGGTCTTGCTGGGGGTAATATTTCAGGGTTTACGGCAGTGCAGTGGTGTTCGGGCAGTGTAGGGGGTCATGCTGGGGGTGGTGTTTCAGGGTTTAGGGCAGTGCAGTGGTTATCGGCAGTGTAGGGGGTCGTGCTGGGGTGGTGTTTCAGGGTTTAGGGCAGTGCAGTGGTGTTCGGGCAGTGTAGGGTGTCGTGCTGAGGGGTGGTGTTTCAGGGTTTAGGGCAGTGCAGTGGTGTTTGGGCAGTGTAGGGGGTCGTGCAGGGGGTGGTGTTTCAGGGTTTAGGGCAGTGCAGTGGTGTTTGGGCAGTGTAGGGGGTCGTGCAGGGGGTGGTGTTTCAGGGATTAGGGCAGTGCAGTGGTGTTCGGCCAGTGTAGGTGGTCTTGCTGGGGGTGGTGTTTCAGGGTTTAGTGCAGTGGTGTTCGGGCAGTGTAGGGGGTCTTGCTGGGGGTGGTGTTTCAGGGTTTAGGGCAGTGCTGTGGTGTTCGGGCAGTGTAGGGGGTCGTGCTGGGGCTGGTGTTTGAGGGTTTAGGGCAGTGCAGTGGTGTTCGGGCAGTGTAGGGGGTCGTGCTGGGGCTGGTGTTTCAGGGTTTAGGGCAGTGCAGTGGTTTTCGGGCAGTGTAGGCGGTCGTGCTGGGGCTGGTGTTTCAGGGTTTAGGGCAGTGCAGTGGTGTTTGGGCAGTGTACGGGGTTGTGCTGGGGCTGGTGTTTCAGGGCAGTGCAGTGGTGTTCGGGCAGTGTAGGGGGTTGTGCTGGGGCTGGTGTTTCAGGGTTTAGGGCAGTGCAGTGGTGTTCGGGCAGAGTAGGGGGACGTGCTGGGGCTGGTGTTTCAGGGTTTTGGGCAGTGCAGTGGTGTTCGGGCAGTGTAGGGGGTCGTGCTAGGGGTGGTGTTTCAGTGTTTAGGGCAGTGCAGTGGTGTTCGGGCAGTGTAGGGGGTCTTGCTGGGGTGGTGTTTCAGGGTTTAGGGCAGTGGTGTTCGGGCAGTGTAGGGGGTCTTGCTGGGGGTGATGTTTCAGGATTTAGGGCAGTGCAGTGGTGTTCGGCAGTGTAGGGGGTCTTGCTGGGGGTAGTGTTTCAGGATTTAGGGCAGTGCAGTGGTGTTCGTGCAGTGTAGGGGGTCGTGCTGGTGGTGGTGTTTCAGGGTTTAGGGCAGTGCAGTAGTGTTCAGGCAGTGTAGGGGGTCGTGCAGGGGGTGGTGTTTCAGGGTTTAGGGCAGTGCAGTGGTGTTCGGGCAGTGTAGGGGGTCGTGCTGGGGGTGGTGTTTCAGGGTTTAGGGCAGTGCAGTGGTGTTCGGGCAGTGTAGGGGGTCGTGCAGGGGGTGGTGTTTCAGGGTTTAGGGCAGTGCAGTGGTGTTTGGGCAGTGTAGGGGGTCGTGCAGGGGGTGGTGTTTCAGGGTTTAGGGCAGTGCAGTGGTGTTTGGGCAGTGTAGGGGGTCGTGCAGGGGGTGGTGTTTCAGGGTTTAGGGCAGTGCAGTGGTGTTCGGGCAGTGTAGGGGGTCGTGCTGGGGCTGGTGTTTCAGGGTTTAGGGCAGTGCAGTGCTGTTCGGGCAGTGTAGGGGGTCTTGCTGGGGGTGGTGTTTCAGGGTTTAGGGCAGTGGTGTTCGGGTAGTGTAGGGGGTCATGCTGGGGCTGGTGTTTCAGGGTTTTGGGCAGAGCAGTGGTGTTCGGGCAGTGTAGGGGGTCGTGCTGGGGGTGGTGTTTCAGGGTTTAGGGCAGTGGTGTTCGGGCAGTGTAGGGGGTCGTGCTGGGGCTGGTGTTTCAAGGTTTAGGGCAGTGCAGTGGTGTTTGGGCAGTGTAGGGGGTCGTGCAGGGGGTGGTGTTTCAGGGTTTAGGGCAGTGCAATGGTGTTTGGGCAGTGTAGGGGGTCGTGCTGGGGCTGGTGTTTCAGGGTTTAGGGCAGAGCAGTGCTGTTCGGGCAGTGTAGGGGTCTTGCTGGGGGTGGTGTTTCAGGGTTTAGGGCAGTGGTGTTCGGGTAGTGTAGGGGGTCATGCTGGGGCTGGTGTTTCAGGGTTTAGGGCAGTGCAGTGGTGCTCAGGCAGTGTAGGGGGTCGTGCTGGGGGTGGTGTTTCAGGGTTTAGGGCAGTGCAGTGGTGTTCGGGCAGTGTAGGGGGTCATGCTGGGGCTGGTGTTTCAGGGTTTAGGGCAGTGCAGTGGTGTTCGGGCAGTGTAGGGGGTCATGCTGGGGCTGGTGTTTCAGGGTTTAGGGCAGTGCAGTGGTGCTCAGGCAGTGTAGGGGGTCGTGCTGGGGGTGGTGTTTCAGGGTTTAGGGTAGTGCAGTGGTGTTCGGGCAGTGTAGGGGGTCGTGCTGGGGCTGGTGTTTCAAGGTTTAGGGCAGTGCAGTGGTGTTCGGGCAGTGTAGGGGGTCATGCTGGGGCTGGTGTTTCAGGGTTTTGGGCAGAGCAGTGGTGTTCGGGCAGTGTAGGGGGTCGTGCTGGGGGTGGTGTTTCAGGGTTTAGGGCAGTGGTGTTCGGGCAGTGTAGGGGGTCTTGCTGGGGGTGATGTTTCAGGGTTTAGGGCAGTGCAGTGGTGTTCGGGCAGTGTAGGGGGTCTTGCTGGGGGTAGTGTTTCAGGGTTTAGGGCAGTGCAGTGGTGTTCATGCAGTGTAGGGGGTCGTGCTGGGGATGGTGTTTCAGGGTTTAGGGCGGTGCAGTAGTGTTCGGGCAGTGTAGGGGGTCGTGCAGGGGGTGGTGTTTCAGGGTTTAGGGCAGTGCAGTGGTGTTCGGGCAGTGTAGGGAGTCATGCTGGGGGTGGTGTTGCAGGGTTTAGGGCAGTGCAGTGGTGTTCGGGCAGTGTAGGGGGTCGTGCATGGGGTGGTGTTTCAGGGCAGTGCAGTGGTGTTCGGGCAGTGTAGGGGATTGTGCTGGGGCTGGTGTTTCAGGGTTCAGGGCAGTGCAGTGGTGTTCGGGCAGTGTAGGGGGTTGTGCTGAGGCTGGTGTTTCACGGTTTAGGGCAATGCAGTGGTGTTCGGGCAGTGTAGGGGTCGTGCTGGGGCTGGTGTTTCAGGGTTTAGGGCAGTGCAGTGGTGTTCGGGCAGTGTAGGCGGTCGTGCTGGGGCTGGTGTTTCAGGGTTTAGGGCAGTGCAGTGGTGTTCGGGCAGTGTAGGGGGTCATGCTGGGGCTGGTGTTTCAGGGTTTAGGGCAGTGCAGTGGTGCTCAGGCAGTGTAGGGGGTCGTGCTGGGGGTGGTGTTTCAGGGTTTAGGGTAGTGCAGTGGTGTTCGGGCAGTGTAGGGGGTCGTGCTGGGGCTGGTGTTTCAAGGTTCAGGGCAGTGCAGTGGTGTTCGGGCAGTGTAGGGGGTCATGCTGGGGCTGGTGTTTCAGGGTTTTGGGCAGAGCAGTGGTGTTCGGGCAGTGTAGGGGGTCGTGCTGGGGGTGGTGTTTCAGGGTTTAGGGCAGTGGTGTTCGGGCAGTGTAGGGGGTCTTGCTGGGGGTGATGTTTCAGGGTTTAGGGCAGTGCAGTGGTGTTCGGGCAGTGTAGGGGGTCTTGCTGGGGGTAGTGTTTCAGGGTTTAGGGCAGTGCAGTGGTGTTCGGGCAGTGTAGGGGGTCATGCTGGGGGTGGTGTTTCAGGGTTTAGGGCAGTGCAGTGGTGTCGGGCATTGTAGGGGGTCGTGAAGGGCGTGGTGTTTCAGGGTTTAGGGCAGTGCAGTGGTGTTCGGGCAGTGTAGGGGATCGTGCTAGGGGTGGTGTTTCAGGGTTTAGGGCAGTGCAGTGGTGTTCGGGCAGTGTAGGGGGTCATGCAGGGGCTGGTGTTTCAGGGTTTAGGGCAGTGCAGTGGTGTTCGGGCAGTGTAGGGGGTCGTGCTGGGGGTAGTGTTTTAGGGTTTAGGGTAGTGCAGTGGTGCTTGTGTAGTGTAGGGGGTCGTGCTGGGGGTGTTTTAGGGTTTAGGGTAGTGCAGTGGTGTTTGTGTAGTTTAGGGGGTCATGTTTTAGGGTAGTGCAGTGGTGTTTGGGTAGTGTAGGGGGTCGTGCTGGGGGTAGTGTTTTAGGATTTAGGTTAGTGCAGTGGTGTTTGGGTAGTGTAGGGGGTCGTGCTGGGGCTAGTGCTTTAGGGTTTAGGGTAGTGCAGTGGTGTTTGTGTAGTGTAGGGGGTCATGTTTTAGGGTAGTGCAGTGGTGTTTGGGTAGTGTAGGGGGTCGTGCTGGGGGTAGTGTTTTATGATTTAGGTTAGTGCAGTGGTGTTTGGGTAGTGCTGGGGGTAGTGTTTTAGGGTTTAGGGTAGTGCAGTGGTGTTTGTGTAGTGTAGGGGGTCATGCTGGGGGTAGTGTTTTAGGGTTTAGGATAGTGCAGTGGTGCTTGTGTAGTGTAGGGGGTCGTGCTGGGGGTAGTGTTTTAGGGTTTAGGGTAGTGCAGTGGTGTTTTTGTAGTTTAAGGGGGTCATGTTTTAAGATGCAACTCTCCAATACCTGACCAGTTTGCACTACATAAAACTGCAAAAAAACTAAAAATAAAAAGTGTTTTGCACACTTTTGTCATTGGGCTATATGTGGGCTACATCTGGGTAATATTTGTGCTACATTTGGGCTCTTTTTTCACTGGTGGCCATCTTGGAAGACTTCTTTGTTATGAAGTTTCCTAATTTCATCATTTACTGCAGTCTCCTCAGTAGGAAATGCTTTCAGTTTTTACTTTGATTCCATCAAGAAGGCATTCAGATGTGTCTCACATTTGCCATAAATTCAGAATGTTAGCACTCTAGTTGCTCATTAGATCACTGTAGTAAAGCTACTGCTCACCAGGGAGTTAACTGGAAGTCTGCTGCTGGTATTGAAAGTGATTGTTTCAGTCTGCATGTCAGAATTTTCTAATGAAATAGAAGAGGATTTGAGATCTCACTTAAAACATGCCCTAATTTTTCTTTCTGCAGCACTAACCATAATTTCTATTTCAAAAGAACCCCCTCATTTTGTTCCTTTTTAAATTAAATGTTTTAAGTGTTACCGGTTTATTCCAATCAAGATGGCTTCAGGTGTGCCATTCGTTTGTCATAAGTAAGGCTGTTAGCGCTCTAGTTGTTCTTTAGAACACTCTGGGAAGCTGCAGTAGAAAACAAAGGCATCAACTGGCAGGCTGCTCCTGTTGAAATATAACAGGAAGATATTTGAGATCACACTTGAAACATGTCCTAATTTTTCTTTCTACAGCACTAACCATAATTTCTATGACAAAATGAACCCCATCATTTTGTTCCTTTTTAAATTAAATGTTTTAAGTGTTACCAGTTTATTCCAATCAAGATGGCTTCAGGTGTGCCATACTTTTGTCATAGGTAAGGCTGTTAGCACTCTAGTTGTTCTTTAGAACACTCTGGGAAGCTGCAGTAGAACACAAAGGAATCAACTGACAGTCTCTGCCCTTGTTGGATGTACATGTTTTACTGAGAATGCCAGACTTCATTCTCACATGACTGAGAAAGATAATGTGAATTTACAGAAAATATGCTCTCATTTTAGCTTCTGGAGCACCTTCCAAAACTCTATGGGACAAGCATGTGAAAATAGTTCTCTCAAACATGATTCAGGATATCCCAGCAGAAGGTTTTTCACAGGGTAAAATCACCTTAGAACACACCACAATTCCTGAAATTAGTATGGTACCATCAACAAATGAATTCTAATGTAACTAAAGTCTGTTATCACCCTTTATAGTTCCCCTTTTGGTAACCCTCAAAATCTTTGATTCACTACAATGCATTTCAATGGGGTACTATCATTTATATTGGTCCCAAGATGGCTGCCAGCAATTCCAGGATGAAGTGCTGACAGCCAATCAGATCTCACGATGACATGTGTGGTTAGGCTCCGCCCAGATATATATGTGATTTTACTTTTGATTTTCTCAGGAACTACTGAACGGATTTACACCATTTAAGCAAAAGGCACGACACTGAACCAAGGGCTACCTCTTTGCCAAATTTGGTGTAATTCCATTCAGCAGTTCGGGCTGTAGCTGCGATGAAAGGTTCCTATGGAAAAATGAATGGGGAAAACACGTTTTGGGACCCCCCTTTTTTCTCGGCCCCCGCTTGACGAATCACCCCGAGACTTTCAGGATAGGAGCGGACCGGAGCGCCCCAACAAGTTGGAAACTTTCGCGAAGATTCGTCAACCGGCGCCAACGTTATTTCAAATAGAATGTTGCGGATTTCCTATGGAAAATAGGTCCTAACTATAACTATCTACTGGGACCGCCAGTAGATAATATATATATATATATCCAATAAACACAACTCCTTCCGGGAATCCTCGCCCATCGAGGGGTGGCGCGCAAGCCGGCGGAGTAGTCCGGTAGTCAATATCCAACCAAAACAATTTGAGTAATGCTCGCTCTCGGGTCAAGAAAACATCAGTCAGCGTTCCATGTAGAAAAGGGGATTTATTTCATTCATAAACCCTCCGTGATGCGTTTCGACCTTACAAGGCCTCTGAGTGGAAAACGCTGGGGCCTTACATGCATGTCCTGTTAGACATTAACAACGGACTAAACCATGTTAAGTGCTCGATGAGTACATCAAAACCGTCGCCATCTTTGGACGGGAAAACAAAGTAAAATAATATACAATTCATCTTGCAAAAGTAAATTGCCATCAGTATTCTTGGAATGTTCATAGGGAAATTACATTATACATCAAAAATCATGTTTGTACCACATGTATTGTTGACGTCCGCAAATCCTGGTTGGTTTAGTGTTAGCCTAGTTTTCAACCCCAGAGACTCTCTGGGATCTGTGTACTGCTAGATGTAAGTGTACCACTTGATGCCGCTGATATAATTCTCTTGTTCTGCGTGAGCGTTTAATGTTCAATGGGATGGGGCTAGGTCATCATGCCCACGGGTTCACTGTCCCTGCTGGTGCATTCTGGTACCATCATTAACCTCTCCACCAGACCTTTAAGCAACAGGGACAAAAGAACACTCTGTCTGGGTTTGTCATTCTGTCCAGCCGAACCAATGAACTATGTGGACGCTAAGATTGACATTTTCAAGTTCTGCCGAAAATTAAAATTTAAGAAATGGCATAAACTGAAACCAGCTAAGAACAGGGACCCACAGTCTACAGAATACGTAACATCCAATAGTGAACTTAGCATAGGCGACGTTGACACACTGGTAGCCCTCCATGAGTTGGGAGGAGGAGGGGACGCCCAGGGTACCAATGTCTGCCAAATGCTCGATGAGTTGGAAATCACATACGATAAAGCAGCAGAGACAGAATTTAGACCCAAGTCAACATTTCTACCCAAAATGCCCCATGATAACATTGACACTTTTCAGGAAATGGTAGGGTCGGAACTCCTGAAATTTAGACAAAAGAATTGGGCGAAGAAAATGAGAAACTTTAAACACAATCTGACTTCTTTACAGAAAAAAGCCATGCAGGATTTGGCAACTGACAATGATGTGATTGTCAGACCCGCTGTCAAAGGGGGCAATATTGTTATGCTCACTAGAGAAATGTATGTGAATAAGGTCATGCGACAACTCAGCGACACCAATGCTTACACCACCGCAACTAGAGCAGAGTACAACAACAGTATTGTTAAGATCTGGGGGAAACTGACAGACTGAAAGGACAAAGGTCTGATCAAGTGGGAAGAATTTTGTTTCCTCAAGAAAGACCACCCTATAATCCCAGTGTTGTACCTACTTCTTAAAGTACACAAAGATAAGACAAACCCCCAGGGAGACCGATTGTCTCCTCTAGGGGATGTGCCTTGGAGAACATATCACGCTATTTAGATCATTTTCTTAGGGAATTCATCACAACATTGCCTTCATAAGTGAAGGACACAAAGGATTTCCTTAATAAAATCAATGAGCTTGGGTGGCAAGACAATTATCTCCTCATGATCATGGATGTAAATTCACACTACACAGTGATAGACCATGAACAGGGTGTATCTGCGTGTGCCAAATTCTTGGAACATAGACCAATCAGATACATGGAGCACACACAGATGCTACTAGATATGATCAGGTTCTGTCTTAAGAACAACTATTTTCTGTTCAATGAGTGTCTGTACAGGCAGACCCTCGGTACGGCAATGGGAACGTGCTTCGCTCCCAGCTTTGCCAACCTGTTCATGGGGGCCTGGGAGGAGGAGATAAGAAAGGACACCAATTTGCATCAAGACCTAGAGAAGGTAGTTTTATGGCTGAGGTACATAGACAACCTTTTTGTCGTCTGGAATGGCAGAGAACAGGAAGCTAGTGGGTTTATAGCCAAACTGAACCAGAACTCTCACAACCTCATACTCACCTGTGTGATCAGCAGAAAGGAAGTTGAGTACCTGGACACCAAGATAGAGATAGTCTCCAATAGTGTCCACACCAGCCTGTTTAGAAAATGCACAGCAGGCAACACTCTTCTCCACGCCATGAGTAGCCACCCTGATAATCTAAAGTGGAGCATCCCATACGGGGAATTGCTCAGAGCCAAATGCAATTGCAGCTCTGAGGAAGCGTTTACCAGAGAGCAAGGCACCATGATTGCCAGATTCAAGGAAAGAGGTTATCCGGCATGGGTCCTTAAGAGAGCAACAGAGAGGGTTAAGAACATAGAGAGGTGTACCACTTTAGAAGAAAAGACCCATGAGACCACAGACACCACTAACAGCAGTGAAACTAGGATGATTCTCACGTACAATGGTAATGCGGACATGATTCGCAAGACCATAGCACGCAACTGGAATATGCTCAGAGAAGATCCTATCATAGGGAACAGCATGCCTACCAGACCCAGTATCACCTACAGGAGGGGACGGAACCTACGGGATTTGCTGGTGCACAGTGATCTCACAGGTACTGAGCCCAACAGGGGAGTCAATCTTCAGGGCTTCTTCCTGTGCGGCCACTGCAAGGCCTGTGGCAGTAGTCGCATGAAGAAGGAATACTACAACACAAGCACCAACAGCTCCATTCCCATCAAACAATTCCTAACATGCAGTACAACTTTTGTAGTATATGTATTGGAATGCCCATGTGGAACAGGTATGTGGGAAGCACCAAACATATGGTGAAGAAAAGAATCCTTGAGCATATGAGGGCCATAACAAATAAAGATCAGCAATACCCCATTGCCAGACACTACGAAACACATAACTTTTCGGACAGCTCCAAACTAGTGTACTATGCCATTGAGAAGGTGAGGGTGAACAGAAGAGGGGGAAACCGCACTTTCAAACTCAGGCAATGTGAATCTAGGCACATTATAGGGTTGGGCACCAGGTACTCTAATGGACACAACTTGGATGAAGAGATGGCAGTACATCTGCAAAAAACCTAGAGACAGATACGTAGTCTTAATTTTTCTTTTTCTTTTCTTCCTTTTGCTTTTCTGTTTCTTCTTTTTTCTTCTGTTTCCTTTTCGTTTTCGTCTTTTTCTTTTCTCTTTTTTTCTTTTTCTTTTTGGAGTCTTTTTTCTTTTTCTTGGGCCCACTGCTCCTAACTTTTTAAACTTACTACATTTTACCTGTTACATTCTGTATCAGTTTTTAAAGGGCCAACCCTACGTAACCTTATGCGTAGGAGGTTACTGAGCTACCATGATGAATGAACTGTTTCTGATTTTTTCTGGGCAAAAGTTTTTAAGTGCTGTAATTTTCTAGAGAGTGCAGTTCTAGTGCATTGATTCAATTTGATGACGCAAGAGAATAAGTTTCTCAACCGATTGAAATACTGTTTTCTCTTGTCTCTCTGTATCTCTTACAGGAGGAAAGGAAGGGATCCATGCCTTGTTCCGGTGGGTCTTGATCACATGACGCGCATCACGGTAAGTGGTTAGTTTATATACCATTTTTTTAAACCTTGTTTTCTTTTTTCTTAAAGTGACATGTATATATATATATATATATATATATATATATACCCACACAAACACCTCCGAGCAGGGAGCCCCCGACCCAACAGGGCAGCTTCAAGGAACAGCGGGAACGGAGCAACCCGCCAATCTGTAAAAAAAAGGAAATGTCGAAGCACATTCAAAACACAGAGCTCTTTATTCACTCATGGGGCAGCACCATTTAAATTTACTGTGACGCGTTTCGGCCAATGAGCCTTAATCATAGAGCAGCACTTGTTGGTATAAACTATCCACATCTGATACATATGAATTTTCACGCTTCTTGCTCCCAGGGTACTTCATTGCCCTTAATGCATCATAATGGAATTTGAGTACTTTCGGATGATTCCACAAGAAATGTTGCCCTCAGGCGAAGGCGCACTCACAAACACGTTGACATTATTATGTGGAATGCAGCAAAGCCAGCAATATGCAGAGACTTATTTTCCAAAGCCCTAATGGCGTTTCGTACTTCCCCAGTCCTTGCTCCCTTTCTCACAGGCCAAGTGCATGACTGTCCAGCAAGATAATTGCAGACACCTGTTCCCTGGGTTAAATACCAGTTCTACCCTGAAGTGGGCCTCTGAAGTGAGTTCACAACAAGTGCATGTTGGTAAGGGTAGTTCTGCACCTTTAATTTCATCCCAAGTGGGTTTGCTGTAGCCATGCATAAATTTAAAACACAGTTCATCCCCCTCCAGTGGGAAAATCCAAAGTAACATTACTGATTTTGCTGGAAATTTCCCAAACCTGTTGTTTCCAATGTGACAGAATCTGAAGTCACTCAGACCTGCTCCTTCATGCAGTGGTACTGCCTTCACGACTGGAATGGCCATTTAATATCCACAAGAAAGGTTGCCCTTAGGCGAAGGCGCACTCACGAACAGGTTCACATTATGTATTGTGGAATGAAGCAAAGCCAGCAACATATACAGAGTTATTTTTGAAAGGCCTAACGTATTTCAGACTTCCCCAGTCTTTGCTCACAGGCCAAGTGCATGGCAGTCCAGCAAGATAATTGCAGGCCTCTGTTTCCTGGGTTAAATTCCAGTTCTATCCTGAAGTGGGCCTCTGAAGTGAGTTCACAGCAAGTGCATGTCAGTAAGGGTAGTTCTGCACATTTAATTTCATCCCAAATGGGTTTGCTGGAGCCATGCATAAACTTAAAACACAGTTCATCACCCTCCAGTGGGAAAATCCAAAGTAACATTAGCGGTTTTGCTGGAAATGCCCCGAACCTGTTGCTCCCAATATGACAGAAGCTGAAGTCACACAGACCTGCTCGAGACAGTTCCAGCAAAACCGGTAATGTTACTTTGGATTTTAAGTTGTTTTAAATTTATGCATGGCTACAGCAAACGCATTTGGGATGAAATAAAATGTGCAGGACTACCTTTACTGACATGCACTTGTTGTGAACTCACATCAGAGGCCCACTTGCTGGACTGTCATGTACTTGGCCTGTGAGTAAGGACTGGGGAAGTCCGAAAGGCATAAGGCCTTTGAAAAATAAATCTCTGTATGCTGCTGGCTTTGCTGCATTCCACAATAAATAATGTGAACCTGTTTGTGAGTGTGCCTTTCTTGTGGATTTTGAAACGCGTCAGTCAATAAATCCTTTTGTTTCCTTACATCCTGAGTGCGACTTTACCTTATGTTCGTGTGACGTGAGGATCTTTCAATATATATATATATATATATATATTCACTGAAAAAGCCATAGGTTTCAGGGATGTTATAGTTAGAAATTGGCTTTTAAAAAACCATAGAAATTCACTGAAAAACCCATAGGTTTTGGGGACGTTATAGTTAGTTGGACATTTCACTCATACAAAACCAGAGAAATTCGGCCGTTATAGTTAGTTGAGCTAACTATAACTCACGACCCCGCAATGCACTGCTGATGACGTCACATATTACATCATTCATGACATGGTCAGTGACATCACTGATGACATCACTGATGACATCACTGATGACATCTCAAATGGCATCACTGATGACATCACTGACGACATCATCCAGTGACTGTGTGTTTCTGTAAAGTTTTAATATGTTTTATATATATATATATGCCAAGGTGTATTGAAGTATGAGTGGGTGTATGAGTGTCTGAATAGATGACTTAGTAGGTGCGTGACTGACTGTGTAAGTGAGTGATTAAATGTGTCTTACTGAATGCAAGGGTTAGTGAGTAAACTGTGTAAATGTCTGTATCAGTCTGTCAGTTGGTGTGTAAGCGGCAGCATGGGTTGATGAGTAGCGAAATGAGTGTCTATATGGGTTATTGATTGGTTGTCTGAGTATCAGTATGGGTGCCTGAGTGTCTGTGTGGGTGGGTGGGGGGTGTGTGTGACTCTGTGCATAGATGTGTGAGTGGGTAATTCAGTGGGTGTATGGGTTCAAGAGTGCATCTGTGAAGGGCTGTATGGTAACCCTGGGCGTAGTTCGCGTAGTCGCGCTACACGTAGCTACGTGAAGTGCACTTCGCACTACGCAAGCTACGCGTAGCTATGCGAACTGCGTAGTGCAGTAGAGAAAATGCTGTTCGCACTGATTGCACAGTGCCGGATGCTTGTCCGCACTGTGCAATCATTGCAAACGGCATCTTGCACAGTGCAAGCGGTCGTGCCGCTCGAGTAGATTTGTTCTCGAGCAGCAGTTCTCTCAATGCGGACTGGTAGTTTCTCATCGCGAGCGGTCGCAAGCATACGCGACCACTTGCAATGAGAAACCTGACCTCCCCGCATTGAGTATCTCGCCGGGAGGTTTATTTTCCACGCTCGCGATCGGCAACTTGATGGTGCTGATTGCGAATGAGGAAAAAGTCTCGCCGGGATGTCATTTTGCTCTCTCGCGGTCGCCAACTTGACGTTGAGGACCGCGAGCAAGCAAAAAATGCCCGCTACGCTACACTACGCGTTTTTGCACTGTGCTACGTGCAATTCGCGTAGCGCATAGTTGTGCAAACTACGCGAGCGTAGCGTAGTCCTACGCCCAGGGTTACTGTATGGGTGGGTGAGTGTGTGTATGGGTATGTTGGTAAGTGAATGGATGTCTCAGTGGTACATGTGTGAGTAACTACATATGTGAAAGGCAGTATATGTGAGTGTTGGAGTATATAAATCACTATATGTGAGAGTGAGTGATTGTGAGAGTTCCTTTATGGATGAGTGTGTGCTTGTATCAGTGATTGTATAAGAGAGTAAGTATGTGTTAGTATCTGTATGAATAAGTGAGGTGGTGTGTGTATAACTGTATAGGTGAGTAAATGGGAGTGTGAATGATTCTTAGCATGATTGACTAGGTATGTGAATAACTCTATGGATGAGTGGCAATGTGTGAGTGTCTGTATAGTTGTATGAGTGCAAATGATAGTGCTGTATTGATGAGTGATTGCATGTATGAGTGACTATGGGTGAATGAGTGGATGTGTGTGTAGACCTAGGAATCAGTGAGTGGGTATGTAGTAACTGGTACTGGTGTGTCTATGGCTTCGAAAATGGTAGTCTGTATTTTAGAGTGGGTGTATCAAAGGTTATATTAGGGTGTGAGGAGGTGCATCAGATTATCACGTGGATGATGTCATCAGTGATGTCATTTGAGATGTCATCAGTGGTCATCAGTGATGTCACTGACCATTTCATGAATGATGTAATATGTGACGTCATCAGCAGTGCATTGTGGGCGCGAGTTATAGTTAGCTCAACTAACTATAACGGACAAATTTCTCTGGTTTTGTACGAGTGAAATGTCCAACTAACTATAACGTCCCTGAAACCTATGGTTTTTTCAGTGAATTACTATGGTTTTTTAAATGCTAATTTCTAACTATAACGTCCCTGAAACCTATGGTTTTTTCAGTGAATTTCAAAGGTTTTTTAAATGATAATTTCTAACTATAATGTCCCTGAAACCTATGGTTTTTTCAGTGAATTTTAAAGGTTTTTTAAATGCTAATTTCTAACTATGCCTACAGAGGTAGGACATGTGAAGAAAGAGGAAGAAAGGTGCAGAAAGAAGCAAGAGAACTGCAGAAAGAGGCAACCGAAGTCCAGAAAAACGAAGAAAGTGCAGAAAGAAGCAAGAGATATGCAGAAAGAACCAACAGAGGTGCAGAAAAAGACCTTGTTGCAAAGTCATCCTGTGCCCCCAACTTTTTACTGACTGGTACTGGTGGTAACTGACTCTGACTAACCAGGCCCGGAGCCAGTGCTATGCTGAAAGACACTTAGAATACAGTGAAAACACCTACATACACTAGGGTACACTTTGGGTTAGGGCACCCCTGTGATTGGCATGACCTCCCCTGTAGGGCCCTAGTACATAATAGGGCAGGGGGATTAAAACTACCTTTAACTCAGAGGTGCAGAAAGAGGCAAGAGAGGTGCATAAACAGGCAGGAAAGGTGCAGAAACAGGGAACTGGGGTGCAGAAAGAGGCAAGTGAGGTGCAGAAAGAAGTAAGAGCAGTGCAGAAAGAACCAACAGAGGTGCAAAAAGAGGCAAGAGGGGTGCAGAAAAAGGTAGGAGGGGTGCACAAAGAGGCAAGAGAGGTACAGAAAGAGGCAGGAGGGGTGCAGAAAGAAGGAAGATAAGGGCAGAAAGAGGCAAGAGAATTGCTGAAAGAAGCAACAGAGGTGTAGAAAGAAGCAAGAGAAGTGCAGAAATAGGCAAGTGAGGTGCAGAAAAAAAGCAAGAGCAGTGCATAAAGAACCAACAGAGGTGCTGAAAGAGGCGTGAAGGGTGCAGAAAGAGCAAGAGAAGTGCAGAAAGAGGTAACAGAGGTACAGAAAGAGGCAAGAGATGTGCAGAAACAGGCAGGAAAGGTGCAGAAACAGGGAACAGGGGTGCAGAAAGAGGCAAGAAAGGTGCAGAAGGAGAAAAGAGGGGTGCAGAAAGGGGCAAGAGATCTGCAGAAAAAAGCAACAGAGGTGCTGAAAGACGCAAGTGAGGTGCAGAAAGAGGCAAGAGATCTGCAGAAAAAAGCAACAGAGGTGCTGAAAGAGGCAAGTGAGGTGCAGAAAGAAGCAACAGAGGTGCAGAAAGAGGCAAGTGGGGTGCAGAAAGAAGTAAAAGAAGTGCAGAAAGAAGCAACAGAGGTGCTAAAAGAGGCATGAAGGGTGCAGAAAGAGGCAAGAGAAGTGCAGAAAGAACCAAGAGAAGTGCAGAAAGAAGCAACAGAGGTGCAGAAGGAGGCACGAGGGGTGCAGAATGAAGGAAGAGAGGTGTAGAAAGAGGCAAGAGAGTTGCACAAATAGGGAAGAGGGATGCAGAAAGAGGCAGGAGGGGTGCAGAAAGAAGCAAGAGAGGTGCCGAAAGAGGTAAGAGAGGTGCAGAAAGAAGCAGGTGAAGTGCAGAAAGAGGCAACAGAGGTGCAGAAAGACGCAAGAAAGATGCAGAAACAAGCAAGAGAAGTGAAGAAAGAGGCAAGAAAATTGGTGAAAGAAGCAACAGAGGTTTAGAAAGAAGCAAGAGAAGGGCAGAAAGAAGCAAGTGAGTTGCAGAAAGAAGCAAGAGCAGTGCAGAAAGAACCAACAGAGGTGCTGAAAGAGGCAACAGCGGTGCTGAAAGAGGCAACAGCGGTGCAGAAGGAGGCACGAGGGGTGCCGAAAGAAGGAAAAGGAGTGCAGAAAGAAGCAGCAGAGGTGCTGAAAGAGGCAAGAGGGTGCAGAAAGAAGGAAGAGAAGTGCAGAAAGAAGCAACAGAGATGCTGAAAGAGGCCCGAAGGGTGCAGAAAGAGGCAAGAGAAGTGCAGAAAGAAGCAACAGAGGTACAGAAAAAGGCAAGAGTGGTGCAAAAAGACAGAAGAGAGGTGTAGAAAGAGGCAAGAGAGTTGCACAAATAGGGAAAGGGGTGCAGTAACAGGAAGGAGGGGTGCAGAATGAATTAACAGAGGTGCTGAAAGAGGCAAGAGAGGTGCAGAAAGAAGCAAGTGAAGTGCAGAAAGCGGCAACGGAGGTGCAGAAAGACACAAGAGAGGTGTAGAAACAAGCAAGAGAAGTGCAGAAAGAGCTAAGAGAATGCTGAAAGAAGCAACAGAGGTTTAGAAAGAAGCAAGAGAAGTGCAGAAAGAGCCAAGTGAGGTGCAGAAAGAAGCAAGAGCAGTGCAGAAAGAACCAACAGAGGTGCAAAAAGAGGCAAGAGGGGTGCACAAAGAGGTAGGAGAGGTGCACAAAGAGGCAAGAGAGGTACAGAAAGAGGCAGGAGGGGTGCAAAAAGAAGGAAGAGAAGTGCAGAAAGAGGCAAGAGAATTGCTGAAAGAAGCAACAGAGGTGTAGAAAGAAGCAAGAGAAGTGCAGAAAGAGACAAGTGAGGTGCAGAAATAAGCAAGAGCAGTGCAGAAAGAACCAACAGAGGTGCAAAAAGGGGCAAGAGGGGTGCAGAAAAAGGTAGGAGGGGTGCACAAAGAGACAAGAGAGGTACAGAAAGAGGCCGGAGGGGTGCAGAAAGAAGGAAGAGAAAGGTACATAAAGAGGCAAGAGAATTGCTGAAAGAAGCAACAGAGTTGAAGAAAGAAGCAAGAGAAGTGCAGAAAGAGGCAAGTGAGGTGCAGAAAAAAGCAAGAGCAGTGCAGAAAGAACCAACAGAGGTGCTGAAAGAGGCGCGAAGGGTGCAGAAAGAGCAAGAGAAGTGCAGAAAGAGGTAACAGAGGTACAGAAAGAGGCAAGAGATGTACAGAAACAGGCAGGAAAGGTGCAGAAATAGGCAACAGGGGTGCAGAAATAGGCAAGAGAGGTGCAGAAAGAGAAAAGAGGGGTGCAGAAAGGGGCAAGAGATTTGCAGAAAAAAGCAACAGAGGTGCTGAAACAGGCAAGTGAGGTGCAGAAAGAAGCAAGAGAGGTACAGAAAGAGGCAATAGAAGTGCAGAAAGAGGCAGTAGAGGTGAAGAAAGAGGCAAGAGGGGTGCAGAAAGAAGAGAGAGAATTGCAGAAAGAAGCAAAAGAGGTGCTCAAAGAGACAAGAGGGATGCAGAAAGAGGCAAGAGCAGTGCAGAAAGAACCAAGAGAAGTGCAAAAAGAAGCAACAGAGGTACAGAAGGAGGCACGAGGGGTGCAGAAAGAAGGACGAGAAGTGCAGAAAGAAGCAACAGTGGTGCTGAAAGAGGCACATAGGGTGCAGAAAGAGGCAAGAGAAGTGCAGAAAGAAGCAACAGAGGTACAGAAAGAAGCAAGAGTGGTGCAGAAAGAGGGAATAGAGGTATAGAAAGAGGCAAGAGAGTTGCACAAATAGGGAAGAGGGGTACAGAAAGAAGCAGGAGGGGTGCAGAAAGAAGCAACAGGGGTGCCAAAAGAGGCAAGAGATGTGCAGAAAGAAGCAAGTGAAGTGCAGAAAGAAGCAACAGAGGTGCAGAAAGCCGCAAGAGAGGTGCAGAAACCGAAAGAGAGGTGCAGAAACAAGCAAGAGAAGTGCAGAAAGAGGCAAGAGAATTTCTGAAAGAAGCCACAGAGGTGTAGAAAGAAGCAAGAGAAGTGCAGAAAGAGGCAAGTGAGGTACAGAAATAAGCAAGAGCAGTGCAGAAAGAACCAACATAGGTGCAAAAAGAGGCAAGAGGGGTGCAGAAAAAGGTAGGAGGGGTGCACAAAGAGGCAAGAGAGGTACAGAAAGACAGGAGGGGTGCAGAAAGAAGGACGAAAAGTGCAGAAAGAGGCAAGAGAATTGCTGAAAGAAGCAACAGAGGTGTAGAAAGAAGCAAGAGAAGTGCAGAAAGAGGCAAGTGAGGTGCAGAAAGAAGAAAGAGCAGTGCAGAAAGAACCAACAAAGGTGCTGAAAGAGGCAAGTGAGGTGCAGAAAGAGGCAAGAGATCTGCAGAAAAAAGCAACAGAGGTGCTGAAAGAGGCAAGTGAGGTGCAGAAAGAAGCAAGAGAGGTGCAGAAAGAAGGAAGAGAGGTGCAGAAAAAAGCAACAGAGGTGCTGAAAGAGGCAAGAGAGGTGCAGAAAGAGGCAACAGACGTACAGAAAGAGGGAAGAGAGGTGCAGAAAGTAGAAGAGATTTGCAGAAAGAGGCAAGAGAAGTGCAGAAAAAGAAATGTGCAGAAAGAAGCAACAGAAATGCAGAAAGAGGCAAGAGAGGCGCAGAAGGAGTGGCCATTAGTACCAATGTACCACCCACATTTAACAATAAGTAACAGGTGGCCATTCTAGGTTTGCAAAGGGCCTTCCACCATGCTGTAACACTTGTCGCTGCATTTTTGGTAACGTTTGAGCCGTTTGAGCTAGAAACAAGGCTTTTTTTGTTCAAATCTGCAGATTAGGGAGCAGATGATAAATTAGGTGGCTAATGCAGGAAATGTATAATTGTGCGAAAGTCGGTGAAGTCAAACAGTTGCATAATTCCAGTGGCCCTGCTCATACCTCTGACTAGGTCCACAAGTGCTCCTCAGTGATTCCTTCTTTTTTTGTCTCACTGAGTTCATACTTGAGCTTCTATGGTAACGAGGAAGACTAAACCTGAGGTTACCACTCCACAACACAGACTACCATACCACATAATTAC
The DNA here is from genome assembly GCA_963921515.1 of Calotriton arnoldi. Taxonomy (NCBI): domain Eukaryota; kingdom Metazoa; phylum Chordata; class Amphibia; order Caudata; family Salamandridae; genus Calotriton; species Calotriton arnoldi. The sequence continues at coordinate 791,881 of CAWUFW010004304.1, forward strand.
TCTCCATAACACATAATCCCACTCTATATAATTCCTATACACTAGATACCACATACTTTCTATCCACATAATTTCACTGCACAACATACCACATGATTCCACTACACACAACATACATGCACTCCACTCCAAAAAACATTAGTAAAAATCTTTTACATTTACAATGCCAATAGCTCTAACTCTCGCAAATGCGAAACCTATTACATTGCAAACACTTCTTTAGGTAGTAGTCGCGTTTGCAGAGTGGTGAAGAAAGGGTGCTGGGCCTCCAACCAGCGCTCAGGAATTCCGCTGCGTAGGATTTACAGGAGGTACCAGAAGGGCTTCTTGGCCCCCAAAGTCCCTCAGGAGTAAAGTGAACTTCATCCCCCATCCCGTAGTCTGCCAGGAGGCGCGATTGCAGAGTGGTGGAGAAAGGGGGCATGGCATGTGAAGACATCTTATCAATCCTACTGTGTGAGACTTACTGGAGGTAACAAGAGGGGTACTTGGCCGCCAAGGACATCCTTGGGGGCCAACTACCCCTCCTATTACCTCCAGTAAGTACCACACAGCAGGATTGCTAAGTTCTCATAACAGGCCACGCCCCCTTTGCCCACCACTCTGCAAACACACTCCCTGGCACGCTCTTCAATGGGGATTGAAGTCCCCTTCACTGCTGGGGGTCCCTAGGGGCCAACTAGCTTACCTCTTACCTCCAGTAAGCCCCACACAGTGGGATTGCTGAGAGGTGGACACAGGCCACGACCCCTTTCTCCACCACTCTGCTAACGTGCCTCCTGGCACGCTCTTGGTTGGGGGATGAAGTCCCTTTTCCTCATGAGGGTCCCTGGGGGCCAACTAGCCCACCAGGTACCTCCAGTAAGCCCCACACAGCTGGATTGCTGAGAGTGGTCTGAGGCCACGCCCACTTTTTACACCACTCTGCAAACGCGGCTCCTGGTGCACTGCTGCTTGGGGGATAAAGTCTACTTGTGTCCTGAGGTCCTCCGTTTCGTTTTTTTAAATTTTCTTGGCACCCAGCGCGAATTCTGCCGACCTCCCTTTTTTCTCAGCCCCCGCTTGACGAATCACCCCGAAATTTTCAAGACAGGAGCTGACCGGTCCGCCCCATTACTTTTGAAAATTTCGCAAAGATTTGACAAACGGCGCCAAATATATTGACAAATCAAAAACCGCTTTTCCTATGGAAACTAGGTCCTAACTATAACTACCTACTGCCGACCACCAGTAGGTAATATATATATATATATATATATATATATAAACAAACACCTTTCGGCTGTCGCCTTCCTCAGTGTCAAAAGGCGCGCCATAAACAATGATATATTTAAACATTTTCATTGACATCAAAGCTGGCATAGTTTACATATTGGATTACCCTCACCGCCATCTTGTAGTTTCAAAAATCGCATTGTATTCGGCACATTTCAAATATATATATGTATATATATATATATGTATGTATGTATATATATATTCACAGATAAAAACATAGGTTTCAGGGGCATTATAGTTAGTTGGACATTTCACTCGTACAAAACCATAGAAATTCCCCGTTATAGTTAGTTCAGCTAACTATAACTCGCGCGCCCACAATGCACTGCTGATGACGTCACATATTACATCACTCATGACATGGTCAGTGACATCACTCATGACATCACTGATGACATCTCAAATGACATCACTGATGACATCATCCTTGTGATAGAGTGGCAGACCTCCTCTCACCCTAATATAACCTTTGATACACACACTCAAAAATACAAACTAACATTTTCAAAACAATGGACATACCAATACCAGTTACAACACACCTATTCAGTAATTCCAAGATCTACACACACATCCACTCATTCACCAACAGTCCCTATACAGTCACTCATACATGTACTCACTCATCATATGTACTCATACACCTATACATCCTGTTACACACCGCCACTCATCCATAGAGTTACTCACACACATAGTCACACATGCAAACAAAGTATCAAACATCCATTTACTTGCATATACAGTTATACACACACTACCACACTTACTTCTACAGAAACTTACACATACTTACTCTCTTAAACAATCACTTATAGAAACACCTACTTATTTGTACAGGAACTCTTCCAATCTCTCACTCTCACATATACTCATTTATATACACCAATACTCACATATACTAGTTTAAAACATATGTAGTTACTCATAAAGACACTATTGAGACAGTCATTCACTCACTAACACACCCATACACATACTCATCCACCTATACAGTCCTGCACACATGCTGTCTTCAACACATACAAACAGTGAGTCACTCATTCATGCATCTATGCACTAAGTAATACCCCCACCGAACCATACAGACACTCAGACACTCATACTGATACTCAAAAAACCAACTAATAACCCATATAGACACTCATGTAGCTACTCACCAACCCATGCAGCCACTTATACACAAAGTGAGAGACTGATACAGATATTTTCATATTTAAACATTACTCACTAACCCATGTATTCACTAAGATACACTTAGTCAGTTATACAATCAATTTTACAAAAAAAAATCATCCATTTAGACACTTATATACCCATTTATTCTTCCATCGACCTTGAGATATACATATATAAAACATATTTAATTTTCAGAAAAACACACATTCACTGGATGATGTCATCAGTGATGTCATTTGAGATGTCATCAGTGATGTCATGAGTGATGTCACTGACCATGTCATGAGTGATGTAATATGTGACGTCATCAGCAGTGCATTGCGGGCAGCACGAGTTATAGTTAGCTGAACTAACTATAACGGGGAATTTCTATGGTTTTGTACGAGTGAAATGTCCAACTAACTATAACGCCCCTGAAACCTATGGTTTTTTCAGTGAATTTCTAAGGTTTTTAAATGCTAATTTCTAACTATAACGTGCCTGAAACCTATGGTTTTTTCAGTGAATTTCTAAGGTTTTTTAAATGCTAATTTCTAACTATAACGTGCCTGAAACCTATGGTTTTTTCAGTGAATATATATATATTTATTATACTATGTATACATGTGAAAATGTCTCGGTCCCCTGTTTGCCTCAGTGGCACGGAAAAAAAGGGTGGAACTGACGTCAGCAGGCCGACGAGGTCCTCTTATGGCTCCGATGACGTCATACGTTGTCGCGAGCGGAGCCGTGCTCGTTGACGTGGGAGAGCTAGGAAAGAATTTCCATGGAATGCTGGTGCAGGGGATATTCACCTAACTGTTCAGGCTAGTCCTTTGGGAGCAACTGTTTATGTTGCCACTCCAGAAACCGAAACCAGTGATCCGAGGGCAGAGGCCCTGCAGATGGCACACGAGGTGGGGTGCCCAGTCGTGTTTGGGTAGTGTAGGGGGGTCGTGCTGGGGGTAGTGTTTTAGGGTTTAGGGTAGTGCAGTAGTGTAGGGAGTCGTGCTGAGGGTAGTGTTTTATGGTTTAGGGTAGTGTAGTGGTGTATGGGTAGTGTAGGGGGTTATGCTGGTGGTAGTGTTTTATGGTTTAGGGTAGTGCAGTGGTGTTTGGGTAGTGTAGGGGGTCGTGCTGGGGGTAGATTTAGGGTTTAGGGTAGTGCAGTGGTGTTTGGGTAGTGTAGGGAGTCATGCTGGGGGTAGTGTTTTAGGGCTCAGTGTAGTGCAGTGGTGTTTGTGTACTGTAGGGGTTGTGCTGGGGGTAGTGTTTTAGGGTTTATGTTAGTGCAGTGGTGTTTGGGTAGTGTAGGGGGTAGTGCTGGGGTAGTGTTTTAGGGTTTAGGGCAGTGCAGTGGTGTTTGTGTAGTGAAGGGGTCATGCTGTGGATAGTGTTTTAGGGTTTAGTTTAGTGCAGTCATGTTTGTGTAGTGTAGGGGGTCGTGTTTTAGGGTATAGGGTAGTGCAGTGGTTTTTGGGTAGTGTAGGGGGTCGTGCTGGGGGTAGTGTTTTAGGGTAGTGCAGTGGTGTTTGTGTAGTGTGGGATGTCATGCTGGGGGTATATTTAGGGTTTAGCGTAGTGCAGTGGTGTTTGGGTAGTGTAGGGAGTCGTGCTGGGGGTAGTGTTTTAGGGTTTAGGGTAGTGCAGTGGTGTTTGGGTAGTGTAGGGAGTCATGCTGGTGGTAGTGTTTTAGGGTTTAGGGTAGTGCAGTTATGTTTGGGTAGTGTAGGGTGTCGTGCTGGGGGTAGTGTTTTAGGGTTTAGGGTAGTGCAGTGGTGTTTGGGTAGTGGAGGGGTAGTGTTTTAGGGTTTAGGGTAGTGCGCCCGACCAGCCACAATATCCGTGGACAAAGGGGATCCTGACTCTTTGGAATGCTCCGTCAATTGAATAATTTGGGTCAAGGGCCCTACCACGTCCAAGACCTATCAATTCCTTTCTTGGGATCCCTCATATACTTGGAGAAAAAGGTACATAGTTTCTCATCAATTTCAGGCGTGTGTGCCACCTTCCCCTTCAGTGAGGGCCTGGGGCATTCTCCCCTCATCCTATTCCTGACCTCCCTTTCAAGGGGCTGATGGATTTTCCCCACCACATACTCTGCCACTTTGACGTCAGGTGTCCACTCTGCCGACCTAGGATGGTAAATTTGGGTAGGCTCGAACATGTCCAAGTGGACCCCGTCCCCAACCGGGGACTGAGAGGAGTGGGACTCTGGACGCCAGGGACGCCCCGAGTCCTTATCCTCATCGGAGGAGAAATCGTCCTCCGATACACCCTCTCCCTCTAAGGGAAACCCGCCATCGGGGTCTACAATAGTGGTGACAGTGTAGCAATTTTCTCCGGGCCTCTCCTCCTCCCGGCAGGGTGCATGTTTTAGCGTTCGCGCACTCTTGAGGAAGGTCTCCGTAAGTTTATCAAATCCTTCCAAGTGCCCCGCGTTATGCTTAACGGCCCTTTTATTCCCCATCTGGGAGCTACTTGGACCCGCCACCACCAGATCTGGGTCACTGAACACCCCAGGGATGCTTTTCGCCAGCTTATCAACCTGATCCCTAAGAGGAGCCAGCGCCCTAGAAATAGCCAGAGAGAGGGCTTGGTCCACTGCTGGAGGGAGAATTTGGGGGTCCATTCCTCCTCCACTTCCTGGTAGGAGGAGTAAAAATGGTCTTCTGGAGAAGACATGATAGCAGAGGGTGTGAGCACAGAACAAATGCCCTTAAAATCCTTAAGACAGCCCCCTCGCAGGTGCTCCAACAGCTGGGCTTTCCCCGAAGCTGTTATAAGAATAGACTGAGGCGCAATACCAATTACCACCACCAGGTGGCGCTGGTCACTAACGTGGCCGTGTGGGGAAATCACGGCGTAGCGGTGTCAAAATTAGGCGAGGGTTGGTCGGGAATCAAGCGGACACTAAAGGAGTGACTGGATTCCCAAACGCGCGTAAAGACCAGCGGGAGCGCTCAACGGAGTTGCCTCGCTCGGACCAGACGAGCCTGACAGGATCTCACCGCGCGCAGAGCACACAGCGAGAGAAACTGCGAGGGGGAGAACGCGCTCGGGCAAGAGCCTGCTGCGCAGGGAATATGAAACAATACCAAGGCAATAATGCTAATAACGTGCACAAGAAACCGCTATACAAACAGCAACAACGTCAGATTAAGCCAAGAATGTAAGGAATGCACTTAACTGACGAGCAGTGAAGAAAGAGGAAGCGGAAGGGATGTCACGATATTATATACGATGGACTGTGATATGATTGGACTATAGTTGCCTTGGAGACTACCCCTAATGGTTCATGGGTTGTGTAGTCTTTTGTTTAATGATTGTTGTGTTACGTTTTCTTTGAACTGCTATGCAAATAAAGTGAGGAAAGATATGCATAATCCTCGCCTCCGTCCTGCCATAGAATTCATTAAACTTTATTTGATCTGATTTAGAAACATAGATCATAAAAGTGTACATAAAAACAGTAAATCCTCTTTCCTAATACAATACAGTGAGAATTAATTAAAACCAGTAGGTAAAAACGGGTGTTACAAAGCCCGGTTCAGAGCAACTTCAGGTTAACAGAATCGTAAAGTTCAATGTTTCGCAAGATCAATCTCATGTACTTTGTGCAAAATACGCATTAAGGGGTCCAAGTAAGATGTAACGCTCCAATACCTGACCAGTTTGCACTATATAAAACTGTAGAAAAACTAAAAATAAAAAGTGTTTTGCACACTTCTGTCATTGGGCTATTATATGTGGGCTACATCTGGGTGATATTTGTGCTACATTTGGGCTCTTTTTTCTCTGGTGGCCATCTTGGGAGACTTATTTGTTATGAAGTTTCCTAATTTCGTCATTTACTGCAGTGTCCTCAGTAGGAAATGCTTTCAGTTTTTTACTTTGATTCCATAAAGAAGGCATTCAGATGTGTCACACATTTGCCATAAATTCAGAATGTTAGCACTCTAGTTGTTCATTAGATCACTGTAGTAAAGCTACTGCTCACCAGGGAGTTAACTCGAAGTCTACTGCTGGTATTGAAAGTGATTGTTTCAGTCTGCATGTCAGAATTTTCTAATGAAATAGAAGAGGATTTGAGATCTCACTTAAAACATGCCCTAAATGTTCTTTCTGCAGCACTAACCATGATTTCTATGGCAAAATGAACCCACTCATTTTGTTCCTTTTTAAATTAAATGTTTTAAGTGTTACCAGTTTATTCCAATCAAGATGGCTTCAGGTGTGCCATACTTTTGTCATAAGTAAGACTGTTAGCGCTCTAGTTGTTCTTTAGAACACTCTGGGAAGCTGCAGTAGAACACAAAGGCATCAACTGACAGGCTGCTCCTGTTGAAATATAACAGGAAGATATTTGAGATCTCACTTAAAACATGTCCTAATTTTTCTTTCTACAGCACTAACCATAATTTCTATGACAAAATGAACCCCCTCATTTTGTTCCTTTTTAAATTAAATGTTTTAAGAGTTGCCAGTTTATTCCAATCAAGATGGCTTCAGGTGTGCCATAATTTTGTCATAAGTAAGACTGTTAGCGCTCTAGTTGTTCTTTAGAACACTCTGGGAAGCTGCAGTAGAACACAAAGGCATCAACTGACAGGCTGCTCCTGTTGAAATATAACAGGAAGATATTTGAGATCACACTTGAAACATGTCCTAATTTTTCTTTCTACAGCACTAACCATAATTTCTATGACAAAATGAACCCCATCATTTTGTTCCTTTTTAAATTAAATGTTTTAAGTGTTACCAGTTTATTCCAATCAAGATGGCTTCAGGTGTGCCATACTTTTGTCATAAGTAAGGCTCTGGGAAGCTGCAGTAGAACACAAAGGAATCAACTGACAGTCTCTGCCCTTGTTGGATGTACATATTTTACTGAGAATGTCAGACTTCATTCTCACATGACTGAGAAAGATAATGTGAATTTACAGAAAATATGCTCTCATTTTAGCTTCTGGAGCACCTTCCAAAACTGTATGGGACAAGCATGTGAAAATAGTTTTCTCTCAAACATGATTCATGATATCCCAGCGGAAGGTTTTTCACAGGGTAAAATCACCTTAGAACACACCACAATTCCTGAAATTAGTATGGTACCATCAACAAATGAATTCTAATGTAACTAAAGTCTGTTATCACCCTTTATAGTTCTCCTTTTGGTAACCCTCAAAATCTTCGATTCACTACAATGCATTTCAATGGGGTACTATCATTTATATTGGTCCCAAGATGGCTGCCAGCAATTCCAGGATGAAGTGCTGACAGCCAATCAGATCTCACGATGACATGTGTGGTTAGGCTCCGCCCAGATATATATGTGTTTTCTTTTTCAAATTTCTCAGGAACTACTGAACGGATTTACACCATTTAACCAAAAGGCACGACTCTGAACCAAGGGCTACCTTTTTGCCAAATTTGGTGTAATTCCGTTCAGCAGTTCGGGCTGTAGCTGCGATGAAAGGTTCCTATGGAAAATTGCATGGGGAAAACACGTTTTGGGACCCCCCTTTTTTCTTGGCCCCCGCTTGCTGAATCACCCCGAAACTTTCAGGATAGGAGCAAACCGGAGCGGGCCATAAGTTTTGAAAATTTCGCGAAGATTCGTCAACCGGCGCCAAAGTTATTTTAAATAGAATGTTGTGGATTTCCTATGGAAAATAGGTCCTAACTATAACTATCTACTGGCGACCGCCAGTAGATAATATATGTGTGTGTGTGTGTATATATATATATATATATATATATATATATATATATATATATATATATATATATATGTCCCAGTTATTTGATCGCACCAGACCCAAGCCACTTAATGGCGGCGGGCCGTGGCGGGGTAGCCCCTCAATCTCCAAAACACGTTGTCTCCTTGTTGAAACAACACTCCACGGCCCCAAAATTGCTTTCAGCAGGATTTATTTCGGAAATGCACAACTCAACGCGTTTCGGAAAAGAAGTTCCCTTGGTCACTAGTGTCGAAGTTGCAGCGCATTGTGATTTAAATAAACGTCATCTGGCGAAGGATGAAGGAGCCCCTGAGCTTTATGTAAAATTATCAGTAGTCCCTAGCCTTTAGTGCGGTGCCATGCCACTTGGCATTGATGTTAATAGTAATGGACCGTGTGGATCAAGGTGGCAGTAGTAAAGTGACAGCAGCAACAGCTGTGTCACCATACTAATGCCCACTGGGGCATGATGGCTATGAGCGAACATTGAGTACTCTATTTGACATTGGTTCAATAGTAAGATTGAGATATTTTGTCCTTTAAATAATGCGCTTTCTTGCGAATGGAGCCAGCGCACTTGCGCGAGAGAGAGAAGGCAACAGCACCTTTAAATTGTAACCGGTTAGCACCGGTAACAATAAAGTTTTGAGAGCTTTAAAGGCGTGCTCGGGGAAACATGTAAATGCAATTATGCTTCACGGATGCATCACATCTCACTGCGCTACATTAACCACACTCGCATTCATTGTAAATGATTTCAAACCGATATGAATTAATATTGGCTTTTGTTGATTTTGAACATGTAATTATGATTTTTGCATGGGAAAGTCTGTCTACACTGTTTATTACGTTTACACGCCAGATGACGTTTATTTAAATCACAATGCGCTGCAACTTCGACACTCGTGACCAAGCAAACTTGTTTTCCGAAACGTGTTGAGTTGTGCATTTCCGAAATAAATCCTGCTGAAAGCAATTTTGGGGCCGTGGAGTGTTGTTTCAACAAGGAGACGACGTGATTTGGAGATATATATATATATATATACATATATATATATATATATATATATATATCAAATAATCTCCGCTCTCCTCCACAGTCTCCTTGAAGAACCAGAGCCCGGACCACCAACTTGTGCAGAGTTTATTTTTTGCTCTCACAACCTGCAGTCATGACGCGTTTCGACCCCGTGGGGCCTTGATCACATGACGCGCCTCACAGTGGGAGTCAAGCTTTTAAACCATTTTTTAAAACTTGTTTAAAGTGACATGTGCCTTAATCTGTAGGTCTCCATTAACAGAGAAAAAAATACTGTTCCTTAATTGTCACATGCCGACAGTTACATTTGCGTCCAGATATAAATATTGTGACATTACATTCATATGTAACAACCTGGACTTGAATATTAACAGTTGTCAAAAAATGCTACTCATTTATAAAAGTTGTAAAATGATGTTAAAAATGTAGCGATGTTGCCTTTCTTGGAGTAGCTGCCCAGGATGCATTGAAGCAACAATAAAGGAGGTTTTAGACATCAAAGTGCAGTTCACACAATATATATGCATATCTAAGTATTATTGTATACAAATAAATACTTGGTAAAAACTGAATCACGGTATAAATACCTAAAACACTCCAATAAGGGTTTTGACAGTAAAAACCTTAAATATTGGTCAATTGCTAAAACATATTATCAGCAATAGAGAACTGACCCCCATTGTTTTAGAGCTTTTGGACTATTCAACAAAGTGCTATTGCATATATCTTTCATACAACTGTAAACAACTAACTATGTAAACGCTACAGTTTTAAAAAGAAAGTACTGGTGCATTAAAACAAAGTGCTCTGTGCATGTTTCACCTCAGTGTTAAAAAAGCTAAAACCATCTTAAAAGACTGTGATAATAGTTACTGGGGACATAATGCGGTCTTATTACATTTTGCTGTTCAGGATAGTGGGGGACCAATAGTCGTTGTCAATGCCAATCAATGACTAAAGGCAGGTATATAAATCCTCAGTGGCGTTTAGGCCCCCCGGCTGCTTGGAATCTAATTCCAAAATATACTGTGTTTCCAGTCTCCTGAGGGCCTTTTCTCTATTACCCCCTCTTTTATTTGGTGGTATGGTATCGATTAAAAAGTATTTTAAATCATTGGGATCTGACCTGTGCTGATCATTGAAATGTCGTGCCACAGGGTAGGCTTGGTCCTGGTTTTTGATGTCTCTGATGTGCTGGAGTATCCTCTTGTGTCCTTGGAGAATGGTGCTTCCTACGTAACGAAGGCCACAAGGGCACTTCATCACATAGACCACAAAGTCTGACTTGCAAGTCAGAGCTTTGTTGAAGGGTTTTTCCTGATCACTGAAAGGTGTTGTATAGGAGGTAGTAGTTACCCCATATTGGCACGCCTTACATAATTTACATTTGAAAAATCCCTTTCGTTGGGCCAGCCAAGTACTTTTTTGTTGGTTTCCGGGGTCATTGCGGACCAATGCGTCCTTCATGGAGGGTGCTTTGCTGTATGTTATTGCTGCTCTAGTAGGTAACAGATGACCTATAGTCGGATCATTCAGGGCCAAAGGCCAGTTTCTTTTGATGATCTTTTTGATGGCCTTTGCCTGTTTGCTGAATCCTAAGATGATTCTAAAGTTTTCCGGTTTTTCTTGCCTGGAGTTTGTCTTTACTGATCTGTTTGTATCTAGATCTGATGGCAAGGTTAGTAGGGTGTCCCTGTTGATTGCATTGCTCTTGGCTATGGCTGCCCCAATCACCTTTTTGGAATAGCCCCTCGCTAGAAACCTGTTCTGACTGGCTAACTGTGCTGCTACTAGGTCATCCTCATAGCTGCAAATGCGTTTAAGTCGGAGCATCTCTCCGTATGATATACTTTGTATCAAATGCTGCGGGTGAGAGCTCCTGGCATGTAAAACCGCATTGCCAGCTGTTGGTTTCCGGTGCAGTTTTGTAGCTAATTTGCCCTCCCTGATGTAGACCTGTACGTCCAGAAAGTTGACAGTCTGATCGCTCAGAGTGGCTGTAAAATGCAAATTGAGGCTATTAATGTTTAACCTTTCAATGAATCTCTCTGCCTCTGACTGGGTCCCCTGCCAGATGATAAAGAGATCATCGATAAACCTGAGCCACAATCTGATATTGTTTCTAACAACTGCCTCATGTTCTTGATGTAGGACCAGCTCCTCCCACCATCCCATATGCAAACAGGCATAGCTGGGGGAGAAGCTGGCCCCCATTGCTACACCCCGCTGTTGTTGAAAAAGTGAATTCTGAAAGATGAAAATATTATTACAAAGACAAAATTCGACCATATCAATTAGCATTTTACTGTGAGGTGCAAACTTGGGCAGTCTTCTGTCTAGATAGAATTTTAAGGCCCTCAGGCCAGCTTTATGGCTAATGGATGTATACAATGATGTTACATCTAGAGTGATTAATAAATAATCAGTTCGCCACTCACAGTTTTGTATCTTCGACAAGAAGTCCCCAGTGTCCCCGATGTATGAGGGAAGTTCCTGCACATATTCCTGGAGGAAGTAATCCACATATTGGGAAGTTCTCTCTAGTAGGCTGTTCCTGGCCGATATATAATGGGCCTTCCTAGGGGTTTGAGGGGGTCTTTGTGGATTTTGGGAATGAAATACATGATCGGGGTTACAGGGTTATCATTCCGCAGATATTTGTATTCCTGTTGTGTGAGTAACCCCGCATTTTTCCAAGCTATTAATTTCATATGGTAGGTGTTATATGCAGTTTTTAGGTTTGTCATGTCGCTCTTGCGGTAGAATTCCCTATCCAGAAGCTGATTCATGGCTTCCTTTATGTAGTCTGCTTTATTCCATAAAACTAAATTGCCCCCTTTGTCGGAGTTGCGAATGACCAACTCAGTATTGGATTTCAGTTTGGTCATTAGTTGGTAATATTGTAAATCCCTTTTGTTGGTCTTTTGTCTTGACAGTCTCTGCACTTTGTGATTAAGTTTCCTAATCCCTGTCACGACCTGTTCTTGAAAAATATCAATCGCATCTCGCGGTGTAATTGGGGTGAAGGTGGAGCTGGGTCTAAAGGGTGTTGTTTCTAATGTAGACGTCGTGTTTTCCTTGATAAGGTCCTGCATAACTTGTAGTGTTGACATGTCAGATGCTGTTAGGTCAAATGGTGGAGGTGAACAAAGAGATTGGTCCAGTTGGCTATCAGACAAAGTTTCAATAGGTTTATTTTGCTGGAGAAAATACCTTTTTAATTTGAGCCTGCGTATGCTTTTATATATGTCCATTCTAGTAGATGCGTAGTTGAATGAACTCTCGGGACAATATGAGAGTCCCACTGATAAAAGTTGCTCTTCAGCTGTGCTCAAATCAACATAAGCCAGATTTATTATTGTCTGATTCTTGGATGGCTCTATCGTCTCTAGTTCCGGCGTGTCTGTTGTCCTCGTTTTCTGGGCCCGTCTGCGCCTTGCTGTTCGCCTCTCCCGCCGCATTGTGGTTGAATTTTTTCTTGTGATTTTACTTGGGTTCTGGGACCCAGGGTCTGCCTGCATTCCTGGCATAAAAAATAGACTTCTTCAACCAGCGATATTTTTGCCGGTATTTGTTTGCCTGCTTGACTGCGGGGATCCGATTCGTTTTCACTTTCCATAGCCTATATATACTCAGATCTGAGTGTATATATATATATATATATATATATATATATATATATATATATATATGTTCCACAATGTGATCCCAACTGACCGGCGTGCACAACAGCGGGTGCGAGCGTGGGTGCCGGATCCAGGCCCTGTATTTAATTTTCAAGGCGAGGCTGAAACGCGTTGGTGAATCGTTACAAGTGTAATTAAAACTTAAATATCGGATTCCATACTGCAGCGTCCTTTGTTTTGAAAAAAAAATATATATATATATATATATATATATATATATATATATATAATAACTACATATAAGTGTAATATATAAAAAAAAAATACAAATACCTACTGGAGCTCAGTGAATAATTGATATAAGTAATGAAATTAGTCATGGTGCAAACCTATGCATGTGTTTATGCATTTATCTATTTATGTATGTATGTATTTATTTATGTACTTGTAATAATTGCTTTTTTATCCGTGAATGTATTTCTCTTTTTCAAGTGCCAAGCTCATTTAGGAGAAAAAATAGCAGAAAAAATTGTGACGCGTCCCCAGTACATAGCGCCATCTAGTGTCTGTTTTGAAATTTGCGATTGAAACAATACAGTTTCATACTTAAGTTTTGGTTAATGTATTATATATACATAGGCAAAGCAGCCATGCATACTTTTGGGTTCTTTTAAATTGAATTTGACAGTGAAAACGTGCTTTATATGCTTTGTTGCAATTTTTAGATAGTGCTTTTGGAATGAAACACTTTTGGCAATTTTTTTTCTTATGGTGTAAATGAAGGCACAATGCTATATCAGGGAAATTGAGCAATTGTTTTGGATTTACCCTCTAATGGAAGCATTGTCAGCTTTGATTACAGCTTTGGAACAACTGAGCTTGTAGCCGAGCACTGAGGTTCAAAGCCATTTTGTGCCTATAATTTGAATTTGGCTCTAAGCCGTTAGTGTGCATCCAAAAACACATATACCCTTCATCTCATGAACTTATCTTTGGTATCCTAATGAGTATTGTTGTGTTCACCCCAAGCAGTCAGGTACTCAGCCCTGTGAAAAATGTTCAATTCAGCCCCACATTGCAAGAGGCTCTGATTTGAACGGGGGCATGGAGGCTTTGGCTGGATCACGGCCGCCCATCCACCTCAGAAACCAGCCTGTAGCGTACTCGGGAAATAAATGCCAGGGTGACACAATGGCCAGTTTGATTTTATATATTAGTAGGTAACAAAGGGGTATATTTACAAGAACTGCCGCTAACTTGCATTAGCGTTAGTTAGCGGCATTTTCTTTACGCGGGCCATCGCCGAAAACTATTGCCCTGTTAGCGATTTTTTTACAATACATCGCTACATTGCGATAGTTTCAGGTAGCCGCAGAATGAAAACTGCCGAAAGGCCAATTTGCGGGCAACAAACTCACATTAGTCACCAGAACTTCACCATTTTTTTGCCTCAAGAGGGTTTTACACGATGGTAGCATATAATTCAAGATGGTAACTTGATCACTTGGGAAATGTGTAACCAACAAACAGACCACAAATTATCCAGATTTTAAATACCTTCAAATGTGGAGCTGGTATCAAGCCCCGGAAACAATAATTGGGGAACGAAATAAGCCGGAAGTTCGATTGATGCAAGAGACAGTAGTCAAGAAGGAGCTGGCTGCTACCTATTGGTTGATGGTTGATCTGGAGGACAGAGTTTTCACTTTGCCAATGGAATTGTGGGTAAGACACTTGCCGGAGGCATCGCTGGAACATCAATGGCAAGTATCTATGACCATGTTATTTAAAATAGTTAAACCTGCATACCTGAGAAGAAATCCTCTTTTCTCCATTCACAGAGCCTACTGGTCCCCCCAGAGATTATCAAAGTTTGGGAGAGGAGGTGAAGTTGCCTGCCCGAAGTGCGGTAGTATGAGAGAGGACGATGTACATATGTTTGTAGTTTGTCCAGAAATCCAGACATTCTGGAAAGACGTGAGTAGGGCCTTGTCCAATATGTTGGAGATTAACATCGAGGTAAGCGTCATGCTTGTTATTTTCGGATATGTGGACTCGTTGGTAGAAATTACAAAGAATCAGGCAAGGCTGATTTTTTACTGTGTGCTATTGGCACGTAGGGAGATATGCAAACAATGAGTGGCTGTGGCTCCTCCTAGTTTCGATGATTGGATGCGCTCTGTTAAGCATATAGCTAGTCTGGATATGTTGGGATTTAGAAATCACGATTTATGGCTCCCGATGCTTGAATGGTGTGAGCAATAAGTTTAAGTAAATAAAAACAGGGGTCCGATGATTAAGCCTTCTCTGCCTCAACTGGCACTTTTGTCTTTTTTTTCTTCCTGCTTCCTGGTTTTTTTCCCAGATGGTTGGGAGCGGGCAGGGAGAGATAAAAAGTGAACTATGGAAGGTGGAGGCTAAATCCGAGGGCGGCATAGAGAGAAATCCCCAAATCTTCTTTCCTGTTTCCAGCACATAAAGGCAGGACACTTTATCCAAATGTGAAAGTGGAATAGTGTTCTTTTGTAAAGAGGCAAATGAGGACAAAAAAACAAAAATTTAAAAAAAAAAGAGGCAAAAATAGACAATAAGTCTACCTCCAATGAAAAAAATAAAAGAAAACCAATGAAAGGCAGAATGGGGCAGCCAGTGACAAGTGCAGCACAGATCAACACCCTCCCCATACCCCCCAACAGCCAGGATGACCAGCCAGAGTCCCAGGGGAAGAGGAAATGCAGAATCAGGGCTACATATATGAAAAGAGACGCATCGCTGGGCAAAACATGTGATACATCACTTTTCATAGCGCCCTGCTTGCAACACCATGGCAGCCAAAACCTTGAAAGCGCGGACAGTCCCAGGGGCCCAGAGGCCTCACTATGCCTGCGCCCGAGACCCGGAGTGGGATGCGGAGGTGCTGTGGAGTTGCTGGCCCATGACAGTAGACTTTGAGGCATCGGCGATCGCCCTTACCTGGTGGTGAAGTCTGCCAGGTAGCATGGACACACGTTGCTGACCTGTGTGAGAAGACCGCCTGGTGCCCCTTGGAGCTCTGAACGGTAGAGGCGCTCCTGCGCACCAACGTAGGGAGGTCTGTATCGCATACCACGTGCCACCACTACACTGCGGTGCAAGGAGGGGATTACCAATGGTAGGCCGCGCCTCACTGCATCACAGGCAGGAGGATGTTGCGCTGGCCTGACACTGTGGAGAGTGAGGCCCCTGAGTTGCGCCCAAATTTGTGTGGTGGGAGCGCTGCAACTTCAGGCATAAGGGGGCCCTGTTGCATCACCTGCATCGGGAGGTTCCCCAGCGGACTTGGCGACTGCTGTACCCAGGCTTGTGAAATCCCGCCTGGCTGAGGCTCCTGCTGGCTGAGTCACAGATTTGGAGAGAGTGCATCGTATTGAGCCACGGTGTCAATGTCCAGGTGAGGAGAAGGTGGGATGCGTAGCGGAGGAGGTCCGAGGTTGAGTCGGGCCCTGGCCTAGCACCTGTGGGTGATGCACCCCAGTGGTGGCTCCTACGCTATGGCGGAACAGAGTCGCCCCACTGCTTTCAAGCAGTGCAAGAAGAGGAAACATAACGGAATGATAACTTTCTGATATTCTCATGCTATGTTTCCTTTGCAGGCGGGAGGGTGGGTGGGGCTGCTCTACTCACGGAGCAGGGCAGGGGCGGGGTGGTATGCCCATTCAAGTGCGCAATGACTGTTTGGTCAGCCCTCTCAGGCCACCCAGAGCAGTCATGCACACTTCCCTGTTCACAATGCAGGCTGCATTACAGCCTGCATGGAGAACATGCCCACCCCTCCAGCTCCTAGCTGAACGCCTTGTCACAGCGCTCAAGAACAATCACAACGCTGCATTGCAGTGTTGTGATTGGCTTTGGGGAGGGAGCCTGGCTGCATGCTTCCTGTTCCTGGAAGCAGACTCAGGAGAGCAGGAGCACAGAAGATGCGGGACCCAGCCTCGAGGTAAGATTTAAAAAAAAATATATTTACAACCCGCGCTCCCCCCGCGTCCCCGCCCCTGCCCCCTCCAGTGCCCTTTCCCACGTTTCCCACCTCCCAGATTTCCAGTCCCCCCGCAGCACTACTTGATGGTGGCCGCTGTGCAGCCATGCGCAGCGCATACCACTGGTGCGCCAAGGCAAGCCCGTCTGCATCCGTCCGCCCCTGGACCATGCCCAGTACCAAGGACCCTTCCTCTTGGACGCTCCACCAATACGATGCCAGCACCCTCCTTGCCATCGACCCTGGACGCCACACCGCCTGCCACCTAGCATCACTGTAGTATTCCCTTGCACTCTGCGCCTGCAAACGCACCTTCTACCACATCAGCACACCAGCGCCTCCTGCAGCCCATCCGACCAACAGCGTAGCCTAATGGCTCAACTGCATCCTCCTCAATGTGCAGTCTCTCCACAAACACGCAACAGAAATCTGGGACCTCCTCGACGCCACCTCTTCACACATCGCCTTGTTCACGGAAACCTGGACCAACCTCTGCTCCGGACCGGACATCACCATCCACAACAGCTACAAATTCACCTGCACCGACCACCCCCAGCGCCCAGGAGGAGGCATTGCCATTGTCTAAAAAAAGCACACTGCGACTGACCACGCACTCTAATGACCCGACGGCTACCATGGAACACCTCCACTTCCTGATCCCGACCAACCCCAACCCCACCCTCTGTGGCACCCTCGTCTATAGGCCCCCCGGCCCATGAGCCCCATTCACTGATGCCATTGTAGACCTCATCGCACCCCAGGCTCTCCCATCCACTGACTACATCCTACTCAACTTCCACCTGGCCAACCCCAGTGACCAGAACACCACCACCCTCCTGGCAAACCTCACCAACATTGGACTCAAGCAGCTAGTCACAGTACCAACCCAAATAGCCGGACACAAGCTCGACCCCGTCTTCTCCGCCAGCGAGAACTTCAACTACAGCCACATCACCGAACTCTCCTGGACCGACCATCATAGTATAAATCACACCTTCACCACGTCCACCGTACACCACCGCCACCATCCCCCACCAGCAGCAGCTGGATCAAGGCTATCAAAGAACTTTTCGGCAACTACCTCAGCACGACCACTCCACCAATGCTTACAGACGCCAGCACCGCAGTGCACAAACTCCCCCCACACCTTGGCAGCTCCTCCGTGTCAGTGGACCGAGCATCTGGCAATCGCTGGCCGCCAGGGAAGGTGACAGCAGACACCCTTGACGCCAAACTAGACTCTGTACAAAGTGATGCAGCTAAGCATATGCGTGACCTTGTGAACCCCTATGCCACATTATACCTGCAACAGGTAGGATTTATGCAGGGTGGGCGTTCCCACGCAACAAAGCCTCGTAGGAGTGGCGCAGTGAAAGCTATTAGATTTCACTGCGACAATTCTAGGATGCCACTGCATCAAAACCTTAATCCTGCCTCATGGCGGGTGTTAGGATGATGCTGTGCCATAGGGATAGGCCTGCCCCATGCTTTGCTGGAGTTGCATCATGTGTGCGACAAAATTGCAGCAGTGCATGACTTTAGCGCCGAGAGATACATCAGGAATACTGACGTATCTGTAAATCCTTGCGACGGAGCGCCGTACAGTAAATACGGCGCATCCATGGTGTCGCAAGGAGGGCGCAGTGAAAGGTGTACCAACACTTTTTTGTTGCAGAGATGCAACACTTTTCATGAATGAGGCCAAGGACTGCGCCCTATCTTATTGTGGGGCACATTCCTGAACTTTTGTTTTGGCGCAGGGAAGTGCAGCAATAATCTTTCCTGCGCTGTCCAGCACCAAAACCTCTGAAATGAGGCCCCAAGTGTTTGCACCAATTTTAAGACCAGCTATTTTTTGGTCTTAAAAAACTGCCTCTAACTGAACTTAGAGGCAGTTTTTTGGGTTTTGCACCATACAAGGAATTCCTTGTAAATATTGCGAAGTGGGGTTAGTAGCAGCTTTTTTCACAGGAACGCCTACCTTGCATCTCATTTTCATTAACCTTCGCTAACACAGTGGCAATCTTTAAAATTCCTGTTTTTGCCGGAAAAGTGCCGCTAACTCCAGTTAGCAGCAACTTGTAAATAAGGCGATAAAAAAATTGCTGCCGTAATGTCAAAAAATTGACGGTACGGCTGCGTTAAGTCCTTGTACATATGCCCCCAAGTTTCTGGTTTTAAGATGCATTGAACCTGAGGTGGGAGTGAGTGCACACACGAAGAATTCAAGATGTGCGCTGGCTGTAAATTGTAGCTTTTTAAATGTATCCGTTTCCTAATAAATGATTAAGGAAGTCCAAAAGATATTGAGTGGATCTACAGATTTCTTTTTGTACAACGCCTTGCTGTTCAATTGCAAAAATTGGCATAGTTTCCAACCGGGAATATGTCGGTCACAATTAAACATGGAAAGTGAAATAATGCAAAAATACATATTTGTAAAACATTTTGAGAAACATTTTTTACTCAGTGTTTTCCTTCCCTGGTGGAAGAAGACACGTTCCAAAAACAAGCATTTGCAATGCAATGGGTTTCGCATTTACAAGCGTTTGAGCACATCAACAGATAAATATAAAGCAGATTACATTGCAACCGAATATGTGACTCGCGCATTAAGTGTAAGTTCTCGCCTTTATGTCAAATTAGCTCGATCTTTGCATGTGCGGTTTCAATGGGGCTCTGCCAGAATATACAGCTTAGTGTGAGTTGGGTGCGCTTTGAATCTCCCCATGGAAGTGTTGCTTTCTCACCTCATACGATTGGCTATTGGGTATATTATTACACCTCCTATGGTATAATTGTACTGCATTACAGACTGTTTTACTTTTCAAAAGTAAATCAAATAACTATGCATTAAATTATTTATCTAACAGATGCATTGTGTAAATAAATCAAACGTGCTTTTTATGTGAAAGCCTTTTTTAAATATAATTTAGTCGAACTCAGATTCCAAGGTAGACCCATTTGCTTAGCCACTGCTTTTTTGGGTACTTAAGACAATGTGGGGAGCAGAGTGTATGGCAGCTTTAGGTGGGGTCGGGCTTGTATCAGTGAGAAAGACGTTCAACATTCTTTAAGTAGCACACAGAAGGATGCCTCAGTCACTGAACCAAAAACATGCATTTAGCATTTCAGTAAAATATCTACCCCTCAAACCATTGCAGCGCTCTCAATATGTTAGTATCACAGTTTTTGTGATTATTAGTGAAATAAATTCAAACGTGCATGCTTTATTCACTCTTTTTAAGACTTTCACTCTTTCAATGTTAACACACACAGCTTCAGTCACCTCCACGGACTTGCAGGTTTCCTCCAGCTGGCTTATGATGGCTTGGATTTTGGCGTTGCTTTCCACTAGCACGGCAATGCCCTCCGTGAGCTCAGATAGAACAATAGGGATTAGAACCAAAACAAGCAGCACTAAGTGCGCCTACCGTCCACCTCCTGCTGCCAACGGCCGGCGTAGACTGGTTGGGGGAGGGGCGGAAAAACGGATATGAAGCAGCGAATAGAGATAAAGATTAGCTAATCCAGGGAAACGGCACTTTTAATAAATAAATATTACTCACTCCGGAGGTCTGTGCATGTTTGCAGAGAGGCACTGGGGGCACCAAAAAGAGCAAGAATAAATAAATTAAAAGACTGGGTGTGTGCATACACAAGTGTGCAGGGTGGGGGGCCTGTGGGATGTTTTGGTGTGCACAGTGTGTGCATGTTACGGCGCTGTCTTTAAAGGATCTTTAATAAGAAAAGCTCGAGTCGGAAACATTAAGCACAGCATTTTTACAGTATGTCTAAACAAGCTCGGTGCTGATAAGGCAATATGCAAATAACAAAAGCACCAACATAAAGCCATGCAACAGACTTCATTTCGGGAAAGGGTTATTTGTGAGCCCCGGCCGGTCAAAAGACAAGCAGCGGCGCTCCAAGGACAGTATGAAGATAGATTAAAAGTGCATTTTAAAGCTCAACCACGGCATATCCTACTCACCATGGCTCCGTCTACAGGGAAAAGGGCGTCCTTCTTCCCGTCCAATGCTGAGTCCGGAGCTGCAGCTAGCTGCAAGGGTTTCTGCTGCAAGGGTTTCTGCTGCAAAGCTCAAGGCGCCACTTCATTGGCCCTTAGAGTTTGGGCTACTCTGTCCCCTGCGCTTGGACGGAGTTTTAGGGTATTTTATCCCGTATGCAGTCGGAGTAATGTGTGAAGTTTCGTGCTGCAGTGGTAGCTGAGGTCACAGCTGCTCACCGGTCGGGTAAGGTTGAACTCCGCTCTTATGTAGTCGCGCTGTCAGCACTTTTAGTTTCGTTTCTCTATCTCTGTTTCTATTTCGAAAGCGTACGTAGGAGAAGGGAATACCTGAGTCACCCGGGCTGTTCCCGCCCGCCCGCTCTGGTCGGTACTGTAACTGGTGTACTTTCCTTGGTGTTTATATTGCAGAATTAATGTGGAAGCGTTCGGTACAATTACAATTTTTTTTTTAAAAATGCACCAACATTAGTTCCATTACTATGCAGCGGCAAGCCGGACATGTGTGCAGTGTTGCCAGATTTTTTCACTACTTTCAAGCCCAAAAGCAACGGAAAAGTAGCCCAAAATAGCCCAATGTTGCCACTCCATAAACTTACGTGTAGCCTGACTACAACATTCAAAAATATACTTCTATTTCAAGGATTATATGTTTAGTACCCACATTAATCAGATTACCTATATTTTGTACACTAAAATCAAAGTTGGTCTGTCAGGAAAACGGTCACTCACTTGATATCGTATGGCGTGGAGCAAGCTGGCCAAAAATTTTCTGGGTCCAATTTTGAGGACTGCAAATGCAGAAACCTTCTTGGGAAAGGTGCTCTTCAGCATGAAGTTACTTTTGCATAGTCACGTCAGGCCCCCCAAAATAACGGCAATATAGGCCAATGCTCCATGTTTTTTCACACTGGTTTTAATGCTCCAAGAGCAATGCTGAACATCTCTTTACATATGCAAATTACGTATGTTTCGTACTTTTTGGTACTCATCAGAAGAGGCAGCGCGTGGTCACCCAGGCTGCGCGCTGGTCCCGGCAGGCTGGCTCAGTTTCTCGCAAAGTAGCTGCTGCTACATAGCTGCCAAGGTTTCAGTATAATTATGAGTGACATTTCAACGACTGAGTGACACTTTCTCGCGAGCAAAATCAAGCAATTAAGACGAGGGTAACATATAAATAGCAGAAATTACACCCATTTGAGCAGCAAGAAATTCTAAGAAGATCTTAAAACTGCTGAAAAGCACCAGAAATGGAAGGGCACTACCTGGAGACAGGCTGCCGTTCTCTGTTAAAGAGGGCAGGCTGGCACTTCATCTGGTCTGAATATAATCTCTTTAATCTGATCATTCATGACGGCGCACTAGCCTAACAAAAGCAAATTTTATAGCATAGCAAGTACAACTAGGAGATTATACTGTCACCTAGTCTCAGGCGCTTACTCATAGCTGCCAAGTTGTCAGACTTCTTATGTGTCACATTTTCATGATTTCAGTGTACTTAGAAGTGACATTGAACAACATGTGTAACACTTGAAATGACACTTTTTTGTAAGTCAAACCAAGCAATGAAGTGCATTGAAAGAAAGAAATATCAGAAATTACACAATGTCGAACAATGAGAAGCTCTAAAAAGATATTGAAACTACTACAAAACACCTGAAAAGGACTAACCTACTCTACTGCCCCTTTCTAAGATGATCATACTGTAATCTGTCTGGGGCTCAGTGCTGGTGCTCACAGTACCGGACAGGCTGAGGTAGGAAATAAATAGAACATCGGACCTGGCTAGTTTGACACGTGTGTTGTCGGGCGGTCCGGCAGAAAAACTATCAGACCATCCTTCCTTTTAGCCAGCCTGCGCTGACCGGCCCCCTGGCTCCTACCCTGGCATTGGCAATCTATGATAATGGCA
The DNA here is from genome assembly GCA_963921515.1 of Calotriton arnoldi. Lineage (NCBI taxonomy): Eukaryota > Metazoa > Chordata > Amphibia > Caudata > Salamandridae > Calotriton > Calotriton arnoldi. Next base: position 814,677 of record CAWUFW010004304.1, read on the forward strand.
TGACCATGCATTACAGCACTTTGGACTCCAGGCCGCTCTCTGACAATCAAGTCTCCAAGACGATGTTAAAGGCCCCAAACACGATCTGAACTCATCATCAGCTGCTGCCTAATTAGAGAGTCAGACTAAGTCAGCTGACTTACTCGAGCCGCCCAGCGCTGCAGACGACACCGGACATTAAGTATCAGAGAGTCAGTGTCGACGAGGCTCAGACTAATCCACACGTTACTCAGTCACATTATAGGTCATGCCCAGCAGCAGTGTTAATTAGGAAAAAAGTGCAGGTGTCCCGTTTTTTTCTTCTTAGGAACTAACCCAGTATTCCTGAATGCTACGGTCAGCGAATTTCGGATTTGTCATATTGCGCACTTTAATTATTTTGTCAGCCAGACGACCTCAGTCTGGCTGTATTTCAAAAACACCGAAGTGTTTACTGTTTACAGCTCACAGCTGCACGGCTCAGGCAGTCCGTCTGCCAATCACAGTCACAGAGGCCCGGCCGCAACTGCACCAGATCACACAAGCAGCAGGCACAGTGCCGCCAGCAGCCACTCGCTCACAGAGCTGCTGGGGCACTCTTTAGTGACGGACCGGTAGCAAATGCATTTATTAATATAATAAGCAGCAACTGATGGACACTCACGAGGCACTTACTTGGGCTGGGACCGGGAGGAACAGCTGACTGCAGGGCAAGCTGCAAGTCGAAGGCCGAGTAGCACGCGTGGCAACAGGAGGCCTCAATCGAGAGGTAGTCGGTGGTCCGTAGTCGCAGGTATGGGGAGCGGGCCGGTAATGTATCTGACACGCCCACCAGTGACGAACAATCTGACCCAGGATTGGGTCAAACTAACTCCAAGGCATGTCAGCACATTCTTGGGGGCAGGTCAGAGGTCACTGCAGGGCTTGCAGGACCCTAATTGGATGAAGCTTCCCGCCCGCAAAGATATACGGCCCTGCAGGTGTTACTTGTGGGCAGGGGCCGCAGGGCACAGACATACCTAACATTAGGAAAGGGGTGTGGCAGGGCAACCATGGGCTGCAGCGCGGCGGCGCCGCACAAAGCCTTGAATCCGCCGCACACTGGGCGGATTCTAGCCCAAATTTCGGTAGCCCGCACAACACGATTTTTTCTCGCACAATCGGGCAAAATATCGCCCAATTGTGCGAGAAATAGCCCAATCTGGCAACACTGCATGTGTGTGGTGTTTTGTCGCGCATGCGTACGATGTAAAGCATCGCGCGCATGCGAGACAAATAGTGCGAATGCACCCACCAATGAAATTGCAAACAAGCACTGAAAATGCAATAAGACACGTATTTACACGAGTCCTATTGCATTTTTAACGGAAGTGCAGATGTAAAAGAAGGTACCAATAGGAGTGGGTGGGAATGTGTTGGTGGTGGAAGAAGTCACGGAGTATGGGAGGGAACGGGGAGAGGCAGGGCAGCAAAACTGTTTGTGAAGTAAAGGGGCTGATAGCCTCGGAAGAGGAAAAATGACGCCATGCCAGTCAGGAGGTGGGACTAAGACGGCATAAACCAATCGAAATACAGGATTTTGCATTGTAACCAATCAAATTGATGGCCGGAAAGTGGGCGGAGCTTTCCCCGCTATAGTGTATACAGCATCTCTCGCCGAGACAGCGCATGCGCTGCCTAGGCGAAACCTAAAAGTAGATTTTTCTTGACATTTTCTGTAAATTTGGTAAGTTTCACTGATATTAATATTTAAGTCCGAATACAAACCATTTACGATTTTAATAAAGGAGCTCATATGTTCCAAAAAATAGAAATAGCCATAAACAATGCACAGTGCTGCAAAATATAAACATCCTAAACAAATCATATTTTAAAGCTGTGAGCTTGTAACTTTATAATGCGCATTCACAAATGTGCTTCAGCCCTACCACTGTACCACCACTGCATAGCGGTAATGTAGAACTACACAAAAAATAGAATTGTCTCAATCTATGATGAACACTTTTTGTTTCATCACTTTTCTCTATTCTCCTTAGTTTTCAAAATTACTTTAGGTTACTGTAAAAAAATGTACCCCTTCCAAAGGTTGCTACAAATGTTTGTATGGAAGTTAAATTGAAGTCAAAAATAAAAATAATGAAAACGAGTTAAGAAAAATCGAAAATTAATAACAGACTGTGCCACTATTGTTCTTAATGTTTATATACATGTATAAATCGCCACAGCAACATTGGTGATTAAATCGAAAACATGGATACAACAGCAAATACAAGGATGAACACAGAATATTTTTGCTGACCTTATGAAGGCAGTTTTTAATTAAATGTTCCTTTTAGCCGCTCCCTCACATGAACTGTCATTAACCTTTGACCTGTTTAGACCTGCCAACCCTAGGAAAGAAGACAAATGACGGTGCGTGGCCACATCATTTATCTCAAATATTCCTGCTACATATGTGTGCATTTAGCAGCACATGATCACTAAAATGCAGTGTTTTCTCCTTATTTGCAAACATGAAATTTCTGCATTAGACTAGACACAAGACCCCAGCTGCTAGTTACATATGCTGCAACTTCCTCTTGAAAAGACATCCGCAACTCATGTAACACCCACGTGAATAATCAGTGTATTTTCCATATCCACCCATCATTTCTTATTTAGCGATCTGACCTGCGGATGAGTTTGTGCTATGATTCACCCTCGCCTCAAGCCGATAGAGAAGGGAAGTCAGGAGCAAGAGCCATTGATTAATGAACTGCTATAATTAACATATATCTATGGTTTGCTGATAACCTGCCTGTCGTGACAGGCTGCGGTGAACAAGACATTCAGAGACAAAAGCCGGACATGTGTGTGGTGTTTTGTCGCGCATGCGTACGATGTAAAGCATCGCGCGCATGCGAGACAAATAGTGCGAATGCACCCACCAATGAAATTGCAAACAAGCACTGAAAATGCAATAAGACACGTATTTACACGAGTCCTATTGCATTTTTAACGGAAGTGCAGATGTTAAAGAAGGTACCAATAGGAGTGGGTGGGAAGGTGTTGGTGGTGGAAGAAGTCACGGAGTATGGGAGGGAACGGGGAGAGGCAGGGCAGCAAAACTGTTTGTGAAGTAAAGGGGCTGATAGCCTCGGAAGAGGAAAAATGACGGCATGCCAGTCAGGAGGTGGGACTAAGACGGCATAAACCAATCGAAATACAGGATTTTGCATTGTAACCAATCAAATTGATGGCCGGAAAGTGGGCGGAGCTTTCCCCCGCTATAGTGTATACAGCATCTCTCGCCGAGACAGCGCATGCGCTGCCTAGGCGAAACCTAAAAATGAAGGTGGCCAAAAAGACGTCAGCCATATTGATTGGACTGTCGCCTCTTATGTGTGTGTGCGGAGGGGTGGGGGCTGACTCCAGGGAAGTGAGGCAGTCACGGAAGTTAGCGGCAAGCCCAGCTGCTGCATCACGAAAAGACGGAAATAGGGCCTATGGAAAAGTCAATCTGCCAGGCAACAAGACTGACCCCTCATCAGAGACAAACACCCAGTCAACTGTAGCAGCAGATCTGCTAATATAATTTAAATTGCAACAGCAACCATAAAACATAGCAAAAGCAAGTGACATTAAGCTAACCTTTGTAAAGGACCCTGCTTCAACAAACCTAAGAAACGTTTCTGACATACCTTATTTGGTTGGTGGAAGGAATAGTAACGGTTAAAAAATTGTCCAGAAAACTCGCCCATTTAAGCGGATCAATGTGAGAGAAATTTGGAGAACCAGTGACAGTCTCACAACAATAGTCTACCTCTTGGGGAAAATTCAGATAACTGTTTAAATTGTATGTTGAATGACTGCCGGAGAATTATACTCTACTTGGGAGTTATTATCAAGTGAGCAGGATTTATTGGGGCATAATCACAAAGGTAAATTTACATGTTAGTAAATATACATGTTTAAATTTAGTCTTACACTTTGGCCCATAGGTACGAAACTTCCATTTTGAATTTCCTAAATACCGAATCCTAAGAAATCGCTATTTAGGAAATGCAAAATGGAATGTACAAAAATAGTGATTCCTACAGAGTCGCAATCGCTATTCGGAAATCGCTATTTAGGAAATGGAAATCCATTCCTTCTCATGGGCCTAAGGACCATAGGTACGAATGGTTTTGCATTTCCTAATTTGCGATTTCCTAATAGGAAATTGCTATTTAGGAAATGCGAAACCATTGGTACCTATAGCCCTTAGCCCCCCTTAAATAACATTAAAAAGTAAGCGGTGCTCGTGTAAAGCGCTCCAATGCCCTCGGGACAAGTGCGCACTACATTGCACTGCAAAAAATGCATTTGGGTGCATTTTAAAGAAATTGCACATGGTTACCATCGGATTGGATCCGATGGTAAGAGCATTTCCTAAATGCCCACTCCGCATTTAGGAAATGATTTATACATGTGCTTAGGAAATCGCAAATAGGAAATCCCTATTTGCGATTTCCTAGTTTGGGAATCACAAAATGCGATTTCTGCTTGGTAGCAATCGCATTTTGCAACCATATTTCCCTTTTGTACATATGGAAAGCCTATTTAGCATTTCTTAATGGCCCAAAATTGTGATTCTGTCATTTAAGAAATGCTGAATGGCTTCATACATAAGGGCCTTACACCTGAAACAGGGGGAGGAGCTAAATTTATGAGTGTAAAATTACTAGTATCTTTTCACACAAAGGCCGAGTTCTCTGCCACTGGGGAGGAAATCTGCCACTGGGGAGGAAATCTCCCTATGGTAAATTGCGTGCAGGAGAGACAGCGGCAGAAGAAAAGGAGTATTTTTGGAATGCTCTGAAAGTTTGTGAACTGACAATTTGTGGAAAATCGCTGAACATAATTGCTAATTAACCCATATCACACATTGCATTTAACAAGTAACAAGTTGGATTGACTGCTCATTTGCATTCTACACTCCTCCCGACTCATAACTGGAGTTCAATCTGCAAATCCTAAAATATTAAAAGGGTGGATTAGGTTCTGCCAACTCAGAGGAGGAATTAGAATGACCACAATGTCGCAAATTAGATTTTGAATTAAGTGGAAATGCCGGAAGGAAGTAATACCATTCCCCAACCCCAACAGATAACCTAATTAGCATCCCATAAGGAGCTACCCAAACAAAAAAGTTGTGGCATATCCTAACTTACAGAACAACTTAATGTAAAGGGAGGTTGTCTAAAATATTTTGGAATCTTTTGGAAGTAACAAGGCATACAGGGGTTACTGGGCTCAGACTGTGACAAGAACCTTTTACCACTGGTGACCTGGGGCTTAACCTTACTGTTGAGCTTAAAACCGAGCACCAAGTACACCCCTTGACATTTGATGCTCAGGGTAGGAGGGTCAAGCTGTCCAAGGCTTACTCAATGAGATGTTTTGGTGCTAAAGACTCTAGAATAAAAAAATCGGCAACTCCAAGTTAATAATGGAAAGTTTAGCCAGTAACTTAGACTTTAAAAAGAGTAAGTACTTCACTTAAATAATACAATGCACAACATAATACAGTACACAATTGGTTGAGAAATAGCAAATACAAAAGATGCAATAGGTATATAGAATCTGTCTCATTGGTCCATCCAATCCAAATATATTGAACAGGGAGTCTTGGTTCATCTGTTTCCAATTTCACTTTATTGCAGTCTTAGATAACATGCGTACATCAGCCCAGCCAATGTGTTTCGTCCAACAGGACTTCATCAAGGTTGGGTAAATTCCTCAAAGGAACAGGCGTGTTTTCCTTTATTCCAATTCTACTGGGTGCTAAGTATCCCCATAGCGTCCTTATTCTCGCACGATAAAAGGTTAAATGCCTTCTTGTGATCTGCTGTGTTTCCTGTCCGGTCTCAAATGCCAAGTCGTCTATCTGTGTGACACGCCTGTTCCTTTGAGGAATTTACCCAACCTTGAGGAAGTCCTGTTGGACGAAACGCGTTGGCTGGGCTGATGTACGCATCTCATCTATTTCTGTAACATTTGTTGTATGACAGTGAATGTTTTCTGCTCATGAGTTGTAGGTAGTTTCACACATCCTCGATCATGTTGTGTTGTTGAATTAGATTGTACCCCTTTTGATTTAATTAATATTAAAAACTGTGTATTAAACTGTGGAGGGCAGCCTTTCCAGAGAACAATGGTGAAGGGGAACTTCCTAGCTTTAGAGGTCTCTCTCCTTTCTTTACATTTTCTCATTCCAACCCACTGGAACAGATCCCTGGAATGGTCTGTGGGGAGTCCTGCAATTCCCATCTGCTTTTTGGGCTCCCTCCAACCCTCCATCTTTGTTACTACTGGAGTGCAGATATTGCTAAATGCATGTACTGTAGCTATGACCAATTGTATCACTCCTGCTCCATGCAAACACTAAATATTACATGCATGTGATATCAATGTCTGACTCGGACGGTCAGAGGACACTGATGCACAGGACTGACAGTGGCAGTTGGCAGGAAACAGGGGTGGTGGGGCGGGGGGGTTTAGAATAAACGTACCTTTTTACAGCCGCCGTATCTCTGTCGCGTTGCTTCTCTTCCTGGCAGTCCAGGAACCAGGAAGCACCAAGGCTCCCCTAAGCCAATCACAACGCTGCAATACAGAGTTGTGGCTGGTCTGAGCACTGTAGTTCAGCGCTCAGACAGGGAATGGGAGCCTGGGCATGTTCCTTGCCAGGCTGTGTATTACAACCTGGTAAGGAACGTGCAAAGTGCGCATGACAGTTTGGCGGGGCCAAGACAGCCGGACAAATGGTCATGCGCACTTAGAGTGTGCACACCACTCCTCCCTCAATGACCCCAGCTTCACCCCAACCCAGCCCCATAGAGAAGAAAAATAAAATGATAATAACGAGGTTATTATCATTTTATTTTTTTCTGCTCTGAGAACAGTGGGGTGACGCTCCTCCGCCTTAGCAGAGGAACCACCCCTGGGGACTGACAGCCAATTTAAAATCACAGGAAATGCCCTATCAGGCAACAAATAAAAAGACATGTCCTGATACTTTAATCACATCATTTCAACATTGTCAATGCATTACAGACAAGCGAGCTGCCAGTATTCACAAACATCCAATGGTAGTGTGCACCTCCAACACACTAAAGTACATTCAGAGCACACACTTGAGGTTAATCAAAGAACTGTTGCTGTGGAAGAAGAAGAAATATTGGCTTACAAATTGAAATAACAAGGAAATATATAAGTTGATAAAATACCCCCTGCTGTACATTAAAAGGATCTTCGCCGAGGAGTTTCATATGGAGTACCAAGGCCAGAGGTCAAGTTCCTTTAAAAGGTTATGGAACTCCGAGGTGACTCATAATATCCTTATTGTGTACTCCAGGGAGTACTTTATCCCACATCATACCTGGCCACACCATGACCTTTCCCACAAACCACTTAAAACCTTGGTGTGTAGCTCTTTCATATGAAAGAGCGAGCACATTTGTAAACATGAAGAAAAAAATAAAACCTTAATGCAAAATTAAACACATCTAAAGCCTTTTAGATATTTGTTGCAAACAGATATTAGAAACAGTTCAATACAAGACAGTTTAAAAAAAAAAAAGCTGCAGTATCTCATAATGTGTTTAAACATTCAGAAAGATTCTAGCTTTTCTCTATCTAAGGAGCACAAAAAATAAACATATTATCTCTGCTTGTCATTGTAAGCTAATAAAATAGAGCAAAAGAAAGAACAGAAACTGTTGTACCTTTGCCCATTTTGCCCTTTCCTTGACTCGCTCCTTTTTCTTTTTCCCAATAGTTCGGTCCTTCTGACTAAAGAAGAATGTTAGAGAATGTTGAGTTTGTGATGTGAGAACTTTGTTGTGGGACACTTCTGAGCTATGTGTTCCTGAAGTATTTCAACGGTGAAATAAAGAAGATTGTTTTACTTCAATTAATATTCCGGTGTCCACAACACTGGCGATGAGCTTCAGCAAACAGCATCCAGGCTCCGCAGGTCACAGCTGTTCACAGTTACCCCTGTTTAAGGAATTCGATCATTGATGTGCTACCTCAGTTATGCTGCAGTTTATTTTGCAGATTGTGTCCATCTACTCGATTCCGTCGCCCCCAGGGGGAGCAAACCAGAGCTGCCATGCATATACTGTGAATACTGTAAGCACTAGAGCTTGTATGGTCCTACCTATAAGGGTCTAGGAGTAGCACTGTGGAACTGGGAACTCTCTTGGTGCTATCTGAAATTTCCAGCTAATATCTCATTTCATCTCTGAAGAAGGAAAAGTGATTTTATTGTCACTGCCTGAGGCTATTATGAGCACATGTGAGCAGAGTGGGTTGTGGCACCTTGCGAGCTCTGTCTCTCAGCTCTGCTATTAATTGTCAGAGCTCCATGTTAAAGAAACTTTTGCCTCCTCCAGCTAATTGCTGGCGCTAAGAAGATAAGGGCGGGAGCACCTCAGAACTAAGGGGCTCATTATGATGGCGGGCGGACATCAGTCCGCCCGCCATCATAGCGGTGCTGGGACCGCCTGCCAGACGTGCGGCGGTCCCACCAGTCCAATTAGGATGCGTCCGCCATACTGGCGGGCGCATCCTGGCCTTTTAACATTGCAGACGGTGCTGCTGGCTGCAGCACTGTGCATAATGTTAAAAGGCCAGGATGTGCATTTCCATGCACAACGTGGCAGGCACCACGCGGTGCCTGCCACCTTGTGCATAGAAATGTAGGGAGGTACCATGGGTACCCCCACATTGCACCTACACCCTCCCCCCACACAGAGGGGGCCCGCAACAGGCCCCCAAACCCAATCCCCGCCAGCCTTTCCATGGCGACTGTGCCTATTCCAGGACACATCATAATATGGCAGATGGTGCCTGCTAGGCACCGCCACCATATTAGTGGCCCTTTTCCATCCGCCAGGCAATCGGTGCAATTGCCTCTGGCGGAAAAGCAGCGGACGGGTACCCACCGCCATCCTAATTTGGCGGTGGGTAAAATGCTCAGTGATGGCGGAAGGACCGCCGGCCCGGCGGTGGCGGTCCTTCCGCCATCATAATGAGCCCCTAAGTTCTCCTCTCTTTTGCATTTCATTAGGAGCACAGTATCCCTGCTGCGCCGCTACTGTCTTTCCCCACTTTCCTGTCAAGAGCAGCATTTCTTTCACACTTTCGTGAGCTAACCATCTCGTCAGCCGTCTGTGATTTACTTCTCCCTCTAGTGTTCACCATATGAGTCACAGCCTTCTTTCGTAAATTTTGTCTGACGAACGATGTAAACTTTTTGCTCTAGTGTGTTTTTTGTGTGACAAATAATGACATAACTTTAGTTATGGTGTCTGGATCAGCTCTTGTCTCCTAATCGACTCCCCAGAGTGTTCCAGCTATATTTGTTGTGGTTTCCAGTTCCCCTCTGACGCAATGCCTTTGTCAATATTTGAACAGAAAAAACTTTGTATGAAAAACGCAGCTCCTTTTTCAGTCACAATAACTATACAGTTTTACTGCCATCTAGTGGCAACTGGATATAATTGTCCGTTTTCTGCAGTAATGTATATTGCCACTGTAATTTTTAAAAACAGTTTATTCTGTTAGTGACAGAATTTTTGATATTTTGTCACAGCCATCTCCCTTCCTAAATGATTGAGGTGAACCTATGCTACCATCGAAGCAATGGATACAATTATTTGAATCTTAATTAATTGCCATAGAAGGTGAAAAGTTCTCTACTTTGTGCAAACAACATATTTTGCTTCACAATCGGGGTGCCCAAGGACTGAAAATTTTTGACAAGTTACCTAACCATGTTGCTGAAGAAGGAGGAAGGGAGCAAGGCGATGTTTTCCAGATTGCTTTAAAGAAACTGGAGGACCAATTTGGTGAGAAAATTAATGTAGTCCTAGAATGGCACACATTTTTCAGTCGAGCTCAAGGAAAAAGTGAGAGCGCAACAAGTTATGTTGCTGTTCTCAGAGGCCTAGCTAATACTTGTGAATTCAGAGATCTCTACGACTCACTTATTCATGACCAAATTGTAAGTACTAGCAGTCCAAAAATTCAAGAAACGTTGTTGGCTAAAAACCCTTATCTTAAAAACACTATTAACTAAGAGCACTGAACTGTGTCAAAGAAATGAAGTCATCTAAGAATCAACCTGTTTGTGTTGTTAAGGAGTAGAAGAAAAATGAAGGTTCACTACTCCAGTTCAAGTAAACAGAAATCATTAAGTGAAAATCCGAAAATAATGTTTTTCAGGTGTGGTAATACTGGGTATTTGGCGAATAGTAATTCTTGTTAAGCTAAAACCGCTTCATGTAGGAAATGTGGAAAAAAGGCTACTGTGCCCATATGTGCAAAGATTAAACCACAAAGCAAATAAATGTTGTAGATAATTTGGATGAATGGATTAATAACCTTGTTTTCCAGGTTACAAACACTGTAAAAATGGGAGTCATCTAATGTGAAATTTTTCTTGATTCTAATGCTATAGAAGTGTTAGCTGATTCTATTTCAACTTTTACTTTAATTAACAAAAAGGTTTATGATGTGTTTCCCGACAAAGAAGATTACAACGTTGAAACACCTGATATCAACCAAGGGGGGTACAATAGGGATCCCATTGAACTCATTGGGATGTTAGTTTTGTGTATCAGTTTCAAAGATAGATCCACAGTTGGGAAGGTGTACATTATAGAATGGGGGTCCAACTAACTTGGCTGGAGACACCATTAGGAATTAGGGATCAAATTAGATCCCAATGCTGATAATCCTTTCCTCTTAGTAAAAGAAGTTTAGGGAGTGAGGATTTATGTAAAGATTTCATTTGTGTGTTTTCTGATCAGTTATGTTTATTAAAAAAATGTCAGCACAGGATTAAACTGAAGAGTAATGGCACTCCCTGTGTACATAATGTATGTCCTATTCCCGTCCTCATAATGAAACCTTGTGAAGATGATTTGAACAGATTTGTGGATGATGAAATCATTGAGCCAACAGAATCTTCAGAGTGGCTTTACCCAGTAGTCTTTGCCAGCAAAGGGGGGGGAGGGGCAAATTAATTAGACTGTGTGTTGATTTAAGGGATCTCAATACCATGATATGGGTAGATAGACATCCCCTTCCCAAAACTGATGAACTACTCAGCTGTGTGAAGAAGGACACATGCTTTAGTGTAATTGAACTTTCATCAGCCTACCACCAAGTAGAGCTCCATCCAGATTCAAGACCACTTACCTCCTTTATCACTCCTTTAGGTGCCTATATGTTCAGGTACATGCCTTTTAGGCTGGCGTCAGCTGACTCCGTATTTCAGTGCATAATGCAACATGTTCTAAAAGGCATTAATGATGTTCTGTACTTTCAGGATGATATTTTAATCTTTAAGGAAGATGTCAGTGTGCATGACACTACATTGAGGTGTGTTATTGAGAGAATAAGAGAGGCTGGAGTAACTGTCATAAAGGACAAGTGACAGATGTGTGAGGCTCAGTGACATACCTCTGCTGCATACCTCTGACACACCATCTCTAAAGATGGAAGTAAACCTGGTAGAGGCTGTGAAGAAAGTGCCTGTCACCAATGACAAAGATGACTCAAAATCTGTCCTTGGCCTTGCAGAATACCACTCTAAATTTGTGAAACAAACTTTGTCAGTGTTGCCTTTCCCTTGAGAACCCTCTTGAAGAAAAAGTATTTCTTTGGAGTGCCAAAAGGCTTTAGATTAAACCAAAGACAGCATTAGTAAGGCACCCACTTTAGGTTGCTTTGTAGCCAGGAGAAAGACTTTCATTACCACTGACACCAGTTTAAAGGGTCTAGGAGCCACTCTGTCACAAGTTGTAGATGGAGAAGAACATGTTATCACTTTTGCCTTCTGGTCCTTAAAGAGTCTCGAATGCAACTATTCTGTCATTTAAAGGGAGGCCTTGTCCTGTTTCTGATCCATAAGACACTTCCATTTCTTCTTTTGGGGCACCCCTTTCATAGTACGCACTGATCACAAACCCTTAATCTAAGCCTTTTCCATCAACGTGGTCGTATTTCCAGGAGGTGGTCAGGACTAGAAGCTTATCATGTCAACCTAGAGTTTTTCCTGCCCGAAAGAATGTACCTGCAGATTGCCTCTTAAGATTGCCCCTCAATAAAACTCAGATTTCAAATAGGGATGACACCTTAAGTGACATAATCCTCAATGTATCTAATTATGGAGTGGATACGAGGGAATGGAAGGAGGGAGAACAAAATGATTTGACTCAATTCAAGGTTAGAGAGTATACTTTGAACGGTTGACCCAAACAATTTGACCTCCATGGGGACAAAAAGTGATACTGGCAGGTGAGGAGTGAGCTGAGTGTGGTTGATGGCAGACTGATGAGATTAAACAAGATGGTTCATCCTTGCATACTCTGGGAAACATTTATGGATCTAATCAAGAAGGGCAATTAGGAAGAAACCTAACCAAGAGTTACATATGTGCCCAGTACTGGTGACCTGGACTAAACTATATGGTTGGGCAAAAAGTAAAAAATGGTATCAGCTGCACCACAGTGATAATGTTAAAGTGATTCATAAGCCACCCACGAGTCCTGTGGAAGTCCTCACCCTGGGTAAAACTGTCTAGACATTGTGGGACCTATTGTGGACTACTACTCTAAGTGGGTGGTAACTAGAATTGCAGATCAGATCCACACCAAAGCCCTCATTGAGTTTCTTAAGGATACTTTCATGTATGAGGGTGCCCCAAAGAACTTCGTAACTGATAATGGGTTTCAGCTCACTTCTGAACCTATGAAAGAATTCCTACATGAGTGGAACATTCATCATCTTAAGACAGCACTGTATTGCCCATGAGCAAAAGGCATGGTGGAAAATAAGCAGGATGATAATAGAATGTTTACACAAGGCCTGTGTGAATTTCTTGTCCTGTAAACATATTTGGGGAGAAATGTTATGGGCCTCATGTACCACACATAACTCAGTTACTGATGTCTCACTTTTTATGTCTTTAAAAAGCAGATCTCAAAGCACCAGGATTAGCCTCTCCTGGTCGATGGGGGAGAGTCATGTCCCAATTGATAGAAACAGGATCATAACCAGGGTGGGAGAATAGCAAAAGAAATTCAACAGTTATTATGACAAAAGGCATAGAGTGAAACGACTTTAATGGAAAGTGGGAGACATGGTGCATGGTAAAAGATTAGATACACACAGAGGCACAGGGTTTGTTTTCATCTGCCCCCTAAGAATAAATTAGACCTTTAGAAATGTTGTTGAACTTGAAAATGGTCAACGGTGGAGCATGGACCGTATTAGAAAGGCCAAAGTTCCACCCTCTTATGATGATAGTCCTAAAAGTTCTGCTTTTGAGTTCAGTCAGGACAATATCTCCTCAAGGCCTCAGAGAATCATTGAGGTGCCAAACTGACACAAAGACTATGTTAAATAAAGTTTCTTTCTAAATATGTTTTCATGTGGGGTGTAAGGTCGAGAAGTGTTGTATCTTTGCCCTACTTAACCGTGGAACATATATTTTGTAAATATCTCTATTACTGTTGCCTTTTCTTTTGTTATAAAGGAAAGGGTGTGCTGTAAAGTTGCCCATGTTGCCCTTGCCTTTCTTCTGCCTTTCCCCCTATCCTTGACTCCCCCTTTTTCCTTTTGCCCATGGTTCGGTCCTCCTGACTAGGGTTGAATGTTAGAGAATGTTGAGTTGGTGATGTGTGAACTTTCCTGTGGGACACTTCAGTGGTGAGATAAAGAAGACTGTTGTACTTCAATTAATATTCCAGTGTCTGCTTTATAACAGCAACCTTCCTTCTTTTTGCTTTAAACAATTGCTTCAATTTTTCTCTGTGTCCTGACCTGCCTTTCACTTCAGTTGCTGACTCTGGCAGCAGGAATTGTGATTTTAGAACTCAACTGTGATGTCTTTTCTTTCTAATCGGTGACTGAATGTGTCACTAGTCACTGTTTATAAAGAAATTAGAGACATACATTTTTACAGGGATTACAAAATCTCATGTATTATAGATGCACACTTTAAGGGAAAACCTAACAATATAAAATCGGAATCTTACGATATTCCTCTAGTTGAAGAGCATAGCAATACTCAAAATATAGTATTTTCTGTACTCAACTCTTTTTCCCCATTACCTTCAACATTAAAACCATCCAACCCAATGGTTCTGGAACCTACTGGGGCATATTTACAAGACAATAGCACAGGGCTGTGCCACAAGCAATTTTGCTGTGCCGAACTACGTCTTTGTCTAAGTGCAGGAATGCGCCATATTTATAAGAATAAAGCACATTCGTGTACTCATGCTGGTACACAAACAGCAGGGTATGCAGGCAGAATATTGAGTTGGAAATGTCGACTTACACAAATATTGAGTTGGAAATATCGTGACACAGAAATATCGACAGCAAGAATATCGTGTTCAAGAATATTGACTTTAAGGTAAGAAATATAATTTTTAAAAATATCGAAGTCATTAATATCATTTGCAAAAATATAGTTGTTCAAAATATCGATTTTTTAATGAGTGTTATGTATTTCGGTATGTATTTTAAATTTAAGTGATCTATTTTTTTGTATAAGTATTGTTTATGTTTTTTAATATATGTGTTAAATTTTTCTGTAGCGGGTGTGGGTTTATAGGGGATTAGGTTGGGAAGTAATTTAATTATAATAAATTAATGATTATTTTTTTTTTATTAATATTTATTTAATTTAGATTTTATAGTGTTAATTGTGGGAAGTAATTTATTATTAATTCATTATTAATCGGTCGTTTATTATTAATTGATTGTTAACTAATTATGTTAATTGTCATTTTTTTGGGAGCGGGTGGTGGGGTTTATAGGGGCAAACGGTGGGGAGTCATTTATTTTTAATTAATTAATAATTATTTGTTAATTAATGTTAATTAATTAATTAAAATTTAAATATGGCAATAGTGTAATTTATTTTAGATGTGAGTTGTGGGGTCTATAGTGGTAAAGGGTGGGAAGTAATTTATTTTTACTTAATTAATAAGTAGTTGTTCATTGATATTAATTTATTAATGTAAAATTAATTATGGAAATTGTGTGATGATTTTTAGGTGTGGGTTTTATAGGGGTAGAGGGTGGAAAGTAATTTATGTTTAATTAATTAATAATTTGTTGATCATTAATATTAATTCATCAATTGATAATTAATTAGAGTAATAGTTTATTTTTTTGTGTGTGTGGGTTTTGGTTTTATACGGGTAACGTTTGGGGAGTAAATTAATTTTTATCTGTTTCAATTTGTTTTTTAATTAATATTATTTCTTTAATTGATAATTAATTATGTTAATTTTGGAGGTACATGTTTATAAAAAATTTAGATGTGTGTTGTGAATTGTGTGGTGTTATAGGGTAGGAAATAAAAAAGATTAAATTTATGTAATAATTAATGTTTTTGTTTATAAATAATTTCTAATTAAAAATAGTTATTTGTTTGTGAATTATTTTTTTATTTATTTAATATAATATTTCTAGGTATTTGTTATATCTATTTAACATTATAAAATAATTCTATCTTTTTTTAATTTACATTTTTTTTATGTTTTATTTTTAAAAATATTTTGTGTTGTTGCTGATATTTTGTTTGTTTTTAATTTTGAGCTGACTCCAGAGGGAATATAAATTTTTACCGCTCCGCTATCCAACACTTTCCCTATTGTTGCACTAACTGGAGTGGGAATAGTATTTTTAACCCCTCCGCTATCCAACACTTTCCCTATTGTTGCACTAACTGGAGTGGGAATAGTATTTTTTACCCCTCCGCTATCAAACACTTTCCCTATTGTTGCACTAACTGGAGTGGGATTAGTATTTTTTACCCCTCCGCTATCCAACTCTTCTCTACTGTTGCACTCACTGGAGTGGGAATAGTAATTTTTATTCCACCGCTATCCAACACTTTCCCTACTGTTGCAGTAACTGGAGTGGGAATAGTATTTTTTACCCCTCCGATATCCAACTCTTTCCCTACCGTTGCAGTCACTGGAGTTGGAATAGTGATTTTCACCCCTCCGCTAGCCAACACTTTCCCTACTGTTGCATTCACTGGAGTAGGAATATTCGTTTTTATTCCTCCGCTATCCAACATTTTCCCTACTGTTGCACTAACTGGAGTGGAAATAGTAATTTTTACCCCTCCGCTATCCAACACCTTCCCTACTGTTGCACACACTGGGGTGGAAACTTTCCGTTTAAAGACTTTTATATAGTTTATTGTTTTAATTTATAATATAATGTTTTTTATTAGATTTTATGTTATTGGTGTATGTATATATATATTTTTATTTGTAAATTTTTATATATTTATAAAATTATAAAATAAATTAAAATTGATAGTTTATCTATTGTTTTAAAGTATATAAATATATATATATATATATATATATTACATTTTATATATGTATGTTTAAATGTTTTTAATTACATTTATTTGTAATATTTGTTAAAATGAATATTAAATCTAATTTATTTTTTCAAAGCTAATTTTATTATTTAATATATTTAATATTATTGTTTATATATGTATTAAAATCGATATTTTGTACAACTATATTTTTTACATCGATATTTTTTTCCCAATATTTTTGTACTTACCATTATAAATATAGGATGTCGATATTTTTGACATCGATATTTATAACAATATTTTTGTATGGGGATATTTTGGGGGTCGATATTCTATCAGTGAACCAAACAGCAGCCGTGCGCCAATGCAGACACCCTTGCACTAAGCCTGGGCGTAGTTCGCGAAGTAGCGCTACGCGAAGCTACGCAAAGTGCAGTTCGCACTACGCGAACTACGCGTAGCACTACGCGAACTGCGTAGTGCACTGTTCGCAATGATTGCACAGTGCCGGGTGCTTGTCCGCACTGTGCAATCATTGAAAACGGCATCTTGCACAGTGCGAGCTGTCTTTTACTGCCGCTCGAGTAGATTTTTACTCGAGCGGCAGCTTTCTCAACGCGAACTGGTAGTTTCTCATCGCGAGCGGTCGCGAGCATACGCGACCACTCGCAATGAGAAACCTGACCTCCCTGCGTTGAGAATCTCGCCGGGATGTCATTTTGCTTGCTCGCGGTCGCCAACTTGACGTTGAGGACCGCGAGCAAGCAAAAAATGACCGCTGCACTACGCTACGCTACGCTACGCGTGTTTGCACTGTGCTACGTGCAATTCGCGTTGTGCGAAGTAGCGCAAACTTCGCAAACTACGCGAGCGTAGCGTAGTGCTTTGCCCAGGGTTACCTTGCACCATGATGCAAGGGTGCCTGCGTTGCAGGGATTATTGTTGTTGAGTAGGAAGGGACACCTTCCTGCACAAAAACAATCATTAATGGTGTTTTGCTCCTTTTATGTGTGCTGCAGAACGCAACACACTTAGATAGAGCAAAAAAACAACCATCCTTATATCTCCCTTGGGGAGGTGTAAGTTTTTGGCGTTGCCTCAGTGTTAGAAGGTGGTTCTGACACTCTGGGCTGTCCGGATTTTTCGCTTTTTGAGCACCTATTTGTTGAGCTTTTACTGGGGGAGAGCCTCATAAGTTGGGACTCACCCCCCGTGAACTCATGGTGAAGGAGACTGCATGTGGATTTTACTGGTGTCCCCCCAGCTTGACTAGGCCGCTGCGCAGCAGCTGGAGTAAGGGGCACGGGGCTGGTTACGTGCAGACACGTGTACATGCGTGTGCACACATGTAGGGGCTGCGCAGGGGAGATTCCTGGCGTGCGCAGCCAAGAAGCAGGTGCAGAGAGATTGGTGTGGCAGGACTTAGGCAGAATTGGGTGGTGACATGGAATAGGCTTTATACACTGGGAAGAAACATGCCAGGGAAAGTCAGTATGTTTTACTGTGTTTTTCACTTCATTATTCCCCTATGGGGAAGTGGAGCCCATGGGCTAGTGTCACTTTCCTAAGGCCTACAAATTCCAGGCACGCACTAAAGTCCACTGTAACGGGTGTTAGGAGAAGTATTCTGCAGAGTCCAGAGTCATATTTGTACTGCTTTTGGGTCATCCAGAAATTTTATATTTCTCTGAGTCAGCTCATAACCAGGACCTTTCTTCCCAGAGCGAAGACCTTCCCTCCCAGGAGAGAAGAGGGGTGGAGCTACAGGTTAATCCATCAGCAGCTGTCACTGGGTGCCAGGCAGCCCTGGGGGGAAGGGGCTCTCAGAGACCATGTGGCAGGAGACCCTGGACGACGCAATTTTGAACAAACCCAGAGGCCTGGGCAGGAAGGAGGGAGCAGGGGCAGAGAAGTAATGTGTCGCTGTGTGATAGGGCAAACAGAGACTTCCTGCCAGCCCCCTCCCCAACTTCTTAAAAGTGATTGCAGAGGAAGAGGAGCTCTCTCTGGGGTGTGGTCTGCTGAGGCAGAGGGTGCTGGAGCCTGCCGCAATGGGCAGTTGGAAGGAGCAACCCCCTGACTGTCCCAGGTTCCTGAACAGCGCCAGGAAAGGAGACAAGGACCAGTGCGCAGAAGCAGGGGCCTCTGTGCAGGGAGAAGAGAGGCCCAGGAGGAGAGCCAGGTGAAAGGCTGGCGCAGGGAGCCAGTGAAGGTAGCTCCCTGCAGAATCCCCCCTCTCAGAGACCCAGAGGGCGAAAGAGAGTGCTCCCAGTGGCTAGGGAGCGCCACCAGGAGCACAAAGAAGCCAAGATCGCGAAGATTGGTCCCCTGGGGGCCAAGATACACCCCCCAGAAGGTAGGCGACCTTTGACCTCTAGAGGGACCGACGACGAAGAGCGTGGGGCTCCGCCGCCGGTCCATGATGTGCCCCCGGGGTGGGTCAGGTCCCGGGGGCTGCCCCCAACCAAAAGAGAAAGCCGGGGAGCGCCGTCGCGCTCCCCGTGAACTGATTCCCAAAGTGGGGGTACCAGGAGCCCACCCTGGCCCCCGAAGCCACGGGACGAGGGGAAGCGCCGTCGCGCGTCCCCCTCACAGGAGAAGACACAGCCGGGGAGCGCCGGAAGATGTGCCAGTGGGGTGCCAGGAGCCCACCCTGGCCCCCGAGGAAGAACGGAGGTTGGGGAGCACCGTCGCGCTCCCCAGGAAGAAGTGCCTGGGGGCCCGGGACCCCATCCCCGGGCCCCGATGTGAAGAGTAGTCAGGGAGCGCCGTTGCGCTCCCCGTGAAGATGATCCCCCAGCGGGGCGCCAGGAGCCCACCCTGGCCCCCGCCGATGCTGGATGAGGGGGAGCGCCATCGCGCCTCCCCGAAGATGTTCGGGGGCCCGGGATCCCATCCCCGGGCCCCGAGTGCTGGAAGGCGGGTGGCCGGAGGAGCCAGAAAAGGTCTGCGCGTCTGCCCGCCAGAGCGGGCAGACCAGAAATGATGTGCCGGCTCCCGCGGCAGCACGCGAGGGTGCTGGCCGTGCGGGGAGCCGGCGGGAGCCACTGGGGGTGGGCTCCCCAGGTGGCTCTCCATCAAGATGGCAATGCGGGGGCCCGGGTGGGACTGGGCCCCACGAGACGAGGAACGGCCGGGGGTGGGCTCCCCGAGCCACAAGAAGCACTCACCACGAAGGAGCAGCCGGGGGTGGGCTCCCCGAGCTGCGATGAATCCCCTGGGGGTCCGGGTGGGACCGGGCCCCCCACCGACGAGCGGGAAGTGGTGAAGCCGCCGGCGGGGTGATCGCGGCTCTCCCCGATGCAGCATGGGAGCCGCTACTACAATATGCAAGGAAAACGAAGAAGCGCCCCATAATGCCCTGCAGGCCCGGACCGGCCTGCAGGGGAAATCAGCCTTTTTCTCTGTTTGTGGTGGCCCCAGGAGAACGGGGTCACCACCAAGTGAGTGCCAAGGGGCAGGGGGAGCTGCTGGAGAAGCGCAGTCTACCCCAGCCCGAAAATGGAAGTCCCTCCCTAAGTCTCATGGGGACTTGAAAAGAATAACCCCTCAAGGGCACCGCCAGCATTTTAACTCCTCTTGGGCTGGAACTTTTGTTCTACAGCTGGAGGAGGATTGAGAAGTGCGCCAAGGGATGAAGGGCTGAGTTGGGGATGTCTGGAAAAGGGTATCCCCTGGAGGTGAAGAGGTGTAATGGCACCCGTAGTGATTTTACTAATGTTATTTCTTTCAGAGGGACTGAAGATCACATGTGTAATGTGAAGTACCTGTGTAAGGTGATGTCATAAGCAAAGTGGGGTTATGTTGCCAGACATTCCTGCTAGGGTGTCTGGCTGTATATGCGTAATCCTTTGATTTCATCTGTGATGCCTTTAGGGGCTGTAATTGCAACGCATTCTAATGTCCAACAAATGGGATGAGTACTGTCATTCTAAAATGCTGCTTAAACATGTATTCTTGCTGCTGCGCTTAAGTGAAGAACAACCCAGACTGTTAGCCCTGAAGATGTAAGGGTGCATACTGTATGGACAATATGAGATGCTCAGTCCGAGTTATGTGTCACTGCGGCAGGTGAACCTATTTTTAATGCTTGTTGAGATGATGGGGTGGGGTACCCCTGGGATAGTGCCAGTTGGCTAGGCCCTCGCTCCAGGTTGTGTCAACCCACTGCATTAGGGGGCAAGATGACGTGCAGGCATGGGAGTGGTGGTACTAGACCCCACCCCCCCTGCGGGAGGGGTGGAGATGTTATGCAATGTCACAAAGCAATTCCAACAGCTTATGTATATTTGTAAATTGGTGCATAGTATTGAGTAGTGTGTGTGTTTAATAAATGTACTCTTACTTTTATAAAGCAAAGTACAGACTGGACAATCAATTATTGAGTGTTATTGCTGTGCACCTGTAATGGCGATTACTAGCCCACACCACCTCCCTTGAGTAAGCCTCAGACTGCTCTGCAACGCTACCCTCTGAGAGTCAGGCGCTACAATTGGGTGTTTGGTTCCCAGTGAAGGGCAAATGTAGTCATCTTATTTGTGCAGGCCTCACAGATACTGCCTCGTTTTCCAACACTCAGATTAAGGATTTCTTGTGAATCTGGGGCAGTGTCAAAAAGCCACAATTGTTGCTAGGAGCGCCCACAGGAGCACTCATTGCTTGCCCCTTTAAAACAGAAAACTGCGTCAAAGGGAACGATATTTACAAGGCCACGTTAAGCCATGCTGCCTTATAAATATGGAGCAGGACTAGGGGTGGGCGGAATTTGCGTAGTCGCGCTAAGGAAAGCTCAGTGAAATGGTAAAAAATCTCCGTGAGCACGCAAAATTTCCGCAAACACGCGGAATTGCTTGTTCCACCCGTTTGCGATGCTTTTTTCCTGTTCGCGAACGCTGTTTGCGTGCTCGGGGAGAAATATCTCGCGAACACGTATTTTGAAAGCGCGAACAAGCAAAAAACTCTGCGAAGCCGCGGATCGCGGAATTTTTGGCAATTCCGCGTTCTCCGTGGAACGTGAAATTACCCAAATTCCGCAAATTCCGCGAGCGGAACGGAATTTACCGCCCAGGCCTAAGCAGGACACATCGCCACCAGAGTGTTGCAAAAAATTATGCTCCCGCGGCACAGCAGCCTTCTAAATGAGGCCCTTAGTCTATTAATCTAAGGAATGTTGAGTTGGAGAGGCTGTTATCCAAGCAGTGGCTGAGGAGTTTCATTAAAGAACTCTCTTCATTTACCTGTAGTTTGTGGTTATTTACAGAGAGCTCTACTATAACACCACCCATTTCAAAAAACTTTCCAGAAACAGACAAAATTCGACTTCAACAAGGAATTTCAACACTTACACAATTTGAGATAATTTTTAAAACTGCTTAACCCTGACTATTTGTGTCCTATTTTGAGAATGTTTCTCTGTGCAAAAATGTATTTGATGCAAAACGCCCTTATATGTGTAAGACACTTGAAATCTAGTACATTTTCTGCGTAGAATAAGGCCCTGATAGCAGTTAACAATTAAAAACGTGTTTAAAAAATACAAATAAAAGGTTGCTAAAATATTTTCAAAACGGTCCAGGTAAAGTGATTTAGAAAGAATAGTTATTTGCAAAGACAAAACATATTTTCAGTGAAGTCATCTGACTTTTTACTTGATTTT
The DNA here is from genome assembly GCA_963921515.1 of Calotriton arnoldi. NCBI lineage: Eukaryota > Metazoa > Chordata > Amphibia > Caudata > Salamandridae > Calotriton > Calotriton arnoldi. The sequence continues at coordinate 836,708 of CAWUFW010004304.1, forward strand.
ATGTAGTTGACGAATCAAAAATATGATTGCATATATATGGGAAAAGGGTGCTGATACAGGGAATTTAACACACCCTCCTTACATTGCTTGCATCATTTTTTTCAATTAAGAGTATGGTAAGTGGTTGGCATTAAGCGCATTAACAAAAAGAAAACTCATGTTGCCCTTTGCAAGAAACACACCTAACTTCAGCATAAGAATCTCTACTTATGTGAAGGTAAATGAGTCAGATATTGGCCAGTTATGACTCGCCACACATAAACAAAGTAGTTATTCTGGTCAACAAGTCTACACTCAGATACCACAGAAGTAAGAACCAAAAGATAGTTATTTCATTGCCAAAATGGTTTAACCAAAAGCATATTACATTTAATGAGAATTCCTGTAATATTTTTCCAGATTCAGTAATTGTAAGAATTAAATGACAGGAAGATAACAGCTATCGCTAAGACTTGAAGGGCAACAGCACAACTAAAATGGGACAATTGCTCACTTTAGATAGTTTGCAGCATAAGAATATGATAAGAAGAAATAATGTTTCTATTCACAATTACTGTAGAGTGTCTATATAATTGACTCAGTTTTAGAGGCAAAACATTTATGTGACAATTCTTTAGTCTTTATGTTAAATACATACCACAAGACAGTGGAAAAAGTGACACATCAGCCAGGAGCCCACAGACTCAAAATGCAGCAGAGAAGGGTTAGTAGGTTAGTAGGGTTGCTGGAGAAGGCGAGGCAATGTCTACAAACTTTACAGAATTCACAAACAAGTTAAGACTATTTCTTAGCTATTGAATGAAGTATTAATAAACATACATGAGATCAGGAGATCACACTTCAAAGAGATGATTAGTTTGCAACAGATGTGCAAGGTTGACAAGTAACCAAAATAATGCCTATAAATAATGTTCAACTCAGCCCCTCACTGAACCATGCAAAGAAGTACAGTAAGCAAACCTGATCCTCTCCAGTGAGCTTGGGTAGGGTGGGGAGTGTTCCCCCAAATAAATGTTTAGAAAAATGTGTCTAAATGCTGTATGTTACAAAACAAATTTTCAAATGTATATGCTAAGAGCTTTTAAGGCTGGGTCACTGGAAACCATTCAACCTTAAAAACAGCCTCCTACCTTCCAGCCAACTGGGGAAAACTTAAATGCTCCAATGGCCTGTATGGTACTAAATTTAAGCTATACAAGGGTGCACCGATTCAGCAAATTGCTAAGAGACACCAGGTGTTTGGAGTAGAGGTAACAATACTCAACAATCTCTTACCACAGAACCACTGACATATAACGAATTCTTGCTGTTCCTCAAGCAATTAAAATCCAGTGCTTGTTGATCAAACCTATGCAGGTAACCTGAGTGCTATCTAATCAGTCACCTGTAAATTGCACCAAAAAGCTGTTTGATGACTTTCAGGCAACCATTGGCAGTACAAAAACTAAAGATAAAACATAAATAAAATAAACAAAAGTTAATGTGACTGGGCCATATCTTATCTTATGCTGATCTGCTCTATTTGTATTTGGATTACCACAAAGCTACAACAGTGGAATCCCTAATCAATGAATTAGTACAAATTTATGAATATGATATCCCTTCCATTTGTGCTCTGAAACCTTACACAATTAGATCTAAAAAAGGAGTTCTAGGCAGGAATGTCCCACTCGTGGTTTCCCAGATGTGCTGCCTTATCCTGAGTAACACAATTGTAATTTTTACTAGGATCCAGGTTTTTGTTTTTAGTGCACATAGCAACCATGCATATGTACTGAGGCCTAGGTACAGTAACATTTTCTGAGACCCCGAGCATGGAACTGTGGTCTGGAGTGGTACACCAACAATTCCTTTCTAGAACATGGGGTGACTGTTCATATACTGGGGCTTAATTATGTAGGGGCAAATAATTTTATGATTTGTAATATGGGACTAGCTTTTTTCCTGTCCTTGAAGATTGAAATTCCCATAGGCATCCCTTGAGTAAATATCCACTACCATAATACTCCCATACCCTGAACTGTCTCCCTATCTCCCCGATTGAGGTTAAATCAACATCAGTGTGCTGCACTCAAGAAGAAGGGAAGAGAATGATGCAGGGGCTGGCCCAAGTCCTGGAGAGGCTCTCTCTGCTTCCTGATCACTACTTATACTATAACTGGTGTACTGGGGACCGAAGCTTGACCACCGGGAAAGGTTGCTGTTTGAGACAGGAGCTCAGTGCATTGCCAGAACATTTCTCCTGACAACAGAGTCCCCTCAACAGCGAGACCAGCGCTATGCAGCACTAATTCTTTGAGAGACTGGGTGCTGGTGAGGCATATTCCTCCATTTTCAGACCAATTCTAGACCTCGCGCTCTTTGTGCATGTCTTCTCTTCACAGAGAGTGGCCATTGTATCTCTCTTCGCACTTTGCGCTCGAATTTGTTCCTCACTCGGAAATGTTGCTGCCCACATTGGAGGCACCTATGAAGGTTTATTTCCTTTAATGGAATAATTCTCCTACTCAAAACTTCTCCTCTTTTCTCTAAGACTTTTATTGTCTTTTACTGTCTGAGCTTGTTTAGAACGATTACCTGCAACCTGTGGAGGATTTTAAAAAATTCTGGCACTGTCGAAAAGCACTTTGCACTTTAATAATGACTGTTTATGAGGTAGTATGTCTTGGCTGAAACCTAAATTGTATCTGACAGTAAATGAAAAATAGGATAATGGATTCCATTGGATCGAAACCTGCCTGCCACTTTGAAAAGACAATTTGCAATGATGTTTTTTTTAATGAATTTAACGTGTGTTAAGCTGCTCCCTGTTAGCCTTATGTTTTTATGCATTTTATGTATTTCTTACGTGTGTGACTTTTATAGTTTACTAAAAATAAAGTTTTCAAAGTTTAAGTTCTCCTCAATAATCCTTTCAGTTATTTAGCCAGCATAGTCCACTACAACTTTGAACATTTAGTCACAGCTATGCTTCTTGACATCCTAAATGTTTACCAACATTAGTTGAGCGGTTCTTCTGGTTTATTCACCTCCTCCTAATGACTTTATGTAATGTTCTTCATTCATTATGTTCCCCTGATATGCTCCTCTACGTAACCTTCTTCTGCAATACATTGTTTATATCTGTCTTCATTATATATGGGCAGAATTAGGAGATTTAAAATGTCTTCTCATCAGGAGGCACCCTCCAATAGGAAGCTAAGTGCACCTTTAATGGCAAATAATTGTCCTACACTAGACCATATGCCTTCTGCAATTCCAAAGATGTCCTCCTTATCCTCATCTTCGTTGAAGGCCACTTCTGCTACTTCTGCAAACAAATGTGTCAAACAAGACCCACCTTCTCCGGTGAATTCATCCACACCTATTTTGCTTGAACTCTTATTAGGTTAAATAAGAGGTTTATGTCCATTTGTGGAAGAGTCCAACATACATATTCAAAATCTAGATGACAAATGGCCCCACATGGAAACAAGAGTTGCATCAAAGGAACAATGGATTAGTGATGTTCAGTGCAAAATAAATCAAATTGCAGCTTTGGAGAAGGAGGTGGCACTCTTAAAGCTACAAACGGAAGATTTAAAGAACAGAAATAGCTAAAATAACCTTTGTATTTAAGGTCTTCTGAAAGGCCTTGATGTCAAAGATTTCATTTCTTTTTTCACATCTTTTGTATCCCAGTTAGTGAATTTACCATCATCCTCACTACTGAATATTCAAAGAGCTCATCGCCTGGATCCTCAACCTCACTCAACTTCATCTTCCATCAAACCTAAAAAAGTTATTATTTTCTTTCTTGAATTTAGTGAACTTTTGAAGGTATTTAATATAGCGAAATCTAAAAAAAACTTTTTGGGTCAGGGAAGAAGATTTTCTCTTTTGGAGGATGTGTCTAGAGCAACTGCTGCCAGGAGGGAAGAATTCCTTGATCTCCATCCACAACTTCATACTTTCAGTGCTCGCTTTGATGTATCCCTGTATATTCAAAGTGACTTATAGCGACAAAACTACCTATCTTCACTCTACTAGTAATATGAATACTTCTGGTCCATCCGCAAGTTGAAGAGCTGTTTTCTTGGTTCTTTGCGTACCAATTTTGACTTTTGATGCATTTACACTTTATAATTATTACTATGTATTAATTCACTTGGTGTATATTTATATTTGTTCTGCTAACTAACCTCTTTTCTTTTACAGGTTCTCTGTTGTCTATTGTGTTATCATATATTATTCGATCAGGCTCTGTCATTGATGTGTTTGACTTCCTAGCAGTGTCATCTTCATCCTGTGCAGTCATCGACCCCATCCAAGTGTTCAATCTAATATGGTATGTGTTTTCAGTCGTCATTTACTTTCTCTCTTTTTTCTTTTTCTCTCCTTTCTGCCTTATTGCTTCTTTTTCTTCTCCCTTTTTCTATTTCTCTTTTGCTTTGTCCCTCTTTTTTCATTCCACTGTGTTCACGGAGTTTGTTAATATTTAAGACCATATAGTCATGTATATTTTTGCTTCCCATAACATTCAGAGTTATTTCCTGGAATGTAAAAAGTTTTGTCAATCCTATAAAAAGGCAGAGAATTTTATCTCATTTGGCCAAGTACGATCCAGAGTTAGTCCTCCTTCAAGAAACTAACCTAACAGACATTGAGGCCTTAAAGCTTAAGCTTGATTGGGTGGGCATAGTTTTTGAATCACCAACGCCCATTAAAAAAATGGAGTAATTTTCTGATGTCACAAGAAATTAAACTGCATAATTGTATACCAAGAAACAGATGCTGACGGCAGATGGCTCATTGTTAAATTGCTTATTAATAACATTCCTTTAATAGTCTATAATGTATATGGACCTAACCAAGCGGATTACTCCTTTTGGCCTAATGTTTCTAACAAATGTCTACAAAATGACAATGAATTTATCACTATGGGAGGTGACTGTAATCAAATTATGGACCCTTTTATTGACTGTCAATCTCAGGTTATCATAAAACTCATAAACAATTTCACTCTACTATCTCCCAAAGACTGCTAGATTCATGGAGACTCTGTAACCCTTCCACTGGAGAGTTTTCTTTTTTCTCTGTACCTCATGGATCTCTCACTATGCTAGATCATATTTTTATAAGTAAATCATTATCCCAGAATCTTATTAATTCTACTATTGAACCTATTGTGATTTCTGACCATGCTACAGTTATTACAGATCTTGATTTGAGTACACCCCAAGTCAAGTAGGTGGAGATGTAATAATTCTCTTTTACTTGATCCAGCTTTTTCCTCCTCCTTTGTTTCTTTTACATAGGATTTTTTTGTGATTCACACAGATCCTGATATCTCGGGCCAATTATTTTGGGACACTGTTAAGGTTACACCCCGTGATCACGTTATTGATTTTGCTTCTAAAAAAAAGAGACACTATGCCAAACAACATGAATCATTACTCTACTATAAAATGACTAAAACATCAATATTATTTAGCATCTGAAACTGATTTACAGGAACATATTCAGTCTAAATTCAATTTTAATAAAATAACTACAGAGAATGCTTCATCTATTTACTCTGTACCATCTCTCACTATTGTGGAGGTCATATCAAAGTGGGAAAACTTCTTGCTAATTATTTAAAAGGAGGAGACAACGTACTACCATCGAATCTATAGGCTCTTTCATTTGAAGGCGTGTGTTTAAACATTATGATATTGTAGGCAAATTTGTGAAGTTCTACCAAATTCTCTATACTCCGGAATCTCCTGCAAATCCTTCTCAGATTGATACCTATTTGAAAGATACTGTTCCTCCCACTCATGATGATCTTAATTTTGTCCCTCTTGAAAATGAGATATCCCTTTCAGAAAATCTCAAAGCACTACAGTCTCTTAAGAAAAGGTTAGACTCCAGGGCCTTCATTTCTCTAATATACTGCTTCCAAAATGGTTGCACCTTTTTAAATTGTTATCAAACACTGGTACAGCTGGAGGTACTTTCCAGGAAACTATCATCTGTCTTATTCATAAACAAGGATGATATGACACACATTGTAAAAACCACAGGCCAATTTCTCTTGTAAATATGGATTATAAAGTTTTTGCCAAATTACAGGGTTTACGCCTCAAACCATTTTTGCCCATATTGATAGGTAAGGAACAGTCTGATTTTGTACAGAGTAGGCTAGCATCTGAAAATTCTAAATTATTTGTTGACATATTAAATAAAGCTTCATCCTTATCGTATTCCTTGGTGGCAGTTGCTATTGATGCAGAAAAGATGTTTGATTGGATTGATTGGACTTTTTTGATCAAATACCTGACCTGAGATTGATTTGGTCCCAATATAATTTCCCTTATTTCTCTCATTTATAAATCTCCAATGGCTTCTGTATTAGTTAACGGGAAACTTTCCTATTTACTTCAATTAAACCATGGAATTCGACAGGGTTGTAAAAGATCCTTATGCAGATAGGTCAAACACGCAGTAGGTTCTCAGCAGAGGTTTATTCGATACACCTCAGCCATCAGTAGCTCATCAGCAACTGTCAGTTCAGGCACTTAACACTACACATTCCACATTCTATATTCCATGGAACTTTCATGACATATGAGCAATAAAGGAAACATTAGATTACAATATACAAAGTAAAGATAACCTTAAAACATCATGAAACCAAGGAAGGTACTAGTTAACAAAATCTTTCAGATAGAATGGCACAGTTGTCTTTCATCCACTACGTCTAAGGTCCGGAAGAGACAACTTATCCGAGTCATTAGGTCTCCCCTTACCATGCATTTCCAAATCAGGATGTGATTTGAGAACGACCACACGACTAGGGGTGGGCAGAAAACTCCGCTCCGCCAGCGTAGCGGATAAAGCCAGCCACCCCCGCTCCACGGCCCGGTCCCTGCTTCTGAAAGCAGCCAGGCCGGGGAGAGCCTCCCCGGGCCCTGGTGGACCCCCGTCCCCAGCGCCCGGACCCTCGGCTGGCTTGCAGTACGGGGCGCCCGCACCCCGGGACCCGCCGGACGGAGCACGAACCCCGGGCCCGGTCCCAGCTTCCGAACCCTAGCCAGGCCGGGGAGAGCCTCCCCGGGCCTCGGGTGGAACCACTCCTGTTCCCAGCCACCGGACACTCGGCCTGCTTGCCGGACGGGGGCTCCCGCACCCCAGGGACTGCCAGACGGAGCTCAAGCCCCAGGCCCAGGTCCCAGTCCCAGTCCCAGCTTCCGAACACTATGCCAGGCCTGGGAGAGCCTCCCGGGCCCCGATGGACCCCCGTGCCCAGCGCCCGGACCCTGGGCTGGCTTGCAGGATGGGGGGCTCCCGTACACCGGGCCCCGCCGGACGGAGCTCAAGCCCCAGGCCCTGTCCCTGCTTCTGACACCCAGCCAGGCTGGAGAGAGCCTCCCTGGGCCCCGGTGGACCCCCCGTCCCCAGCGCCCGGAGCCTCGGCTGGCTTGCAGTACGGGGAGCTCCCGCACCCCGGGGCCCGCCGGACAGAGCACGAGCCCCGGGCCCGGTCCCAGCTTCCGAACCCTAGCCAGGCCGGGGAGAGCCTCCCCGGGCCTCGGGTGGAACCACTCCTGTCCCCAGCCACCGGACACTCGGCCCGCTTGCCGGACGGGGGGCTCCCGCACCCCAGGGCCTGCCAGACGGAGCTCAAGCCCCAGGCCCAGGTCCCAGTCCCAGCTTCCGAACACTATGCCAGGCCTGGGAGAGCCTCCCCGGGCCCCGATGGACCCCCGTGCCCAGCGCCCGGACCCTGGGCTGGCTTGCAGGATGGGGGGCTCCCGTACACCGGGCCCCGCCGGACGGAGCTCAAGCCCCAGGCCCTGTCCCTGCTTCTGACACCCAGCCAGGCTGGAGAGAGCCTCCCTGGGCCCCGGTGGACCCCCCGTCCCCAGCGCCCGGAGCCTCGGCTGGCTTGCAGTACGGGGAGCTCCCGCACCCCGGGGCCCGCCGGACAGAGCACGAGCCCCGGCCCGGTCCCAGCTTCCGAACCCTAGCCAGGCCGGGGAGAGCCTCCCCGGGCCTCGGGTGGAACCACTCCTGTCCCCAGCCACCGGACACTCGGCCTGCTTGCCGGACGGGGGGCTCCCGCACCCCAGGGCCTGCCAGACGGAGCTCAAGCCCCAGGCCCAGGTCCCAGTCCCAGTCCCAGTCCCAGCTTCCGAACACTATGCCAGGCCTGGGAGAGCCTCCCCGGGTCCCGATTGACCCCCGTGCCCAGCGCACGGACCCTGGGCTGGCTTGCAGGATGGGGGGCTCCCATACCCCGGGCCCCGCCGGACGGAGCTCAAGCCCCAGGCCCTGTCCCTGCTTCTGACACCCAGCCAGGCTGGAGAGAGCCTCCCTGGGCCCCGGTGGACCCCCCGTCCCCAGCGCCCGGACCCTCGGCTGGCTTGCAGTACGGGGGCTCCCGCACCCCGGGGCCCGCCGGACGGAGCTCAAGCCCCAGGCCCTGTCCCTGCTTCTGACACCCAGCCAGGCTGGAGAGAGCCTCCCCGGGCCCCGGTGGACCCAGGTCCCCAGCACCCAGACCCTCGGCTGGCTTGCAGGACGGGGGGGCTCCCGCACCCCATGGCCCGCCGGACGGAGCTCAAGCCCCGGGCCCGGTCCCTGCTTTCAACACCCAGCCAGGCCGGGGGAGCCTCCCCGGGCCCCGATGGACCCTCTGTCCCCAGCACCCAGACCCTGGGCCGGCTTGCAGGACGGGGGGCTCCAGCACCCCATGGCCTGCCGGACAGAGCTCAAGCCCTGGGCCCGGTCCCTGCTTCCGAACCCTAGCCAGGCCGGATAGAGCCTCCCTTGGCCCCGATGAACGCCCAGACCCTCGGCTGGCTTGCATGACGGTGGGGCTCCCGCACCCCATGGCCCGCCGGACGGAGCTCAAGCCCCAGGGAGGCCCCAGGGATGGCCGCTGGGGCGGTGTTGTCCGGGCCCAGCCCATCTGGTCGACGGCTGTGAACCTCCCGCCTGGGAGGGGTGTCCCGGAGTACCCTGTCCCTAGTAATCCGGAGGAAAAACACCCCCTTTCTTGTAATCCGTGCGCACAGGGTGACAGGGGGACCCAAGGCGCGAACGTACCCGACCTCCTGGAGCCCTGGCTGGGATCGGGGAGGCAAATGAGCCCTCATCGGGACTTCCAGGGAAGCCCGGCCATCTGGTCGCCCCATAGGAAAGCATTGTGGGAGACCAGATGGCCGAGGGGAAAGGGGCGACCAGATGGCCGAGGGGAAAGGGGAGCCATCTGGTTGCTCTGTGCCCCCAACGAAAGAGTGAGCGGGCGCCGGGGCATGGGGGCCGGAGGCCCAGGGCCCCAGCTGGGCCCCAGCCATGGAGGCTGCGAGGGGGACCCGACAGGCCCTCCGACCCGGGGCCCGCGGACACCTTCACAAGCAGGGGAGGCCTGCACGGGACCAACGGACCCCTGTCCTGGGCCCTTGGTGGAGCAGCAGGCCGGAGGACGGGGCCCAGGGCCGGAGCACCCGACCCGGGGACCGACGGGGTCCCTGGACCCAGCCGGGGCCCCTGGACCCAGCCGGGGCTCCCGGGCCCAGGGGCGCAGGGGAAGCCACCCCGGGCACCCTGCCACGCGGCAGGACCGAGGACGGAGCCCGGGGTGGGGAGGCCACCCTCCCCGGGGCCCCGGACGGAGCTCCTGAACCCAGCCAAGCCAGGGGGGGCTCCCCAGGCACGACGGAACCCCGTCTCGGACCTTTGGCATAGCAGCAGACCGGGGGACGGGGCCCTGGGCTGGAGCACCCGACCCGGGGCCCAGAGGGGCCCCTGGACCCAGCCGGGGCTCCCGGGCCCAGGGGCGCAGGGGAAGCCTCCCCGGTCGCACGGGACCCCGTCCCGGGCACCCTGCCATGCGGCAGGACCTAGGACGGAGCCCGGGGTGGGGAGGCCACCCTCCCTGGGGCCCCGGACGGAGCTCCTGAACCCAGCCAAGCCAGGGGGCTCCCCAGGCACGATGGAACCCCGTCTCGGACCTTTGGCATAGCAGCAGGCCGGGGGACGGGGCCCAGGGCTGGAGCACCCGACCCGGGGCCCAGAGGGGCCCCTGGACCCAGCCGGGGCTCCCGGGCCCAGGGGCGCAGGGGAAGCCTCCCCGGTCCCACGGGACCCCGTCCCGGGCACCCTGCCATGCGGCAGGACCTAGGACGGAGCCCGGGGTGGGGAGGCCACCCTCCCCGCGGCCCCGGACATAGCTCCTGAACCCAGCCAAGCCAGGGGGAGCCTGCCCTTGCAGGGCTCGGGGGCTCTGCTTCCCGGGGGCTCGGGGACCCCGGCCGGGCCTTGGGAACAGGGAGGCCCGCAGCAGCTCTCGGGGCCCAGACTCCCCGGGGGAGGACTGCCCAGGACCCGTGGAGCCCGTCCCGGGCACTTTGCCACGCCGCGGGCCGGAGGAGGGAGCCCCGGACGCTGGGGAGGTGGTCCCCGGGCCCAGCCCGGCTGGTCCCCGGCTGGGAACCTCCAGTCCCGGGAGGGGTGTCCCGGAGTACCCTGTCCCTAGTAATCCGGAGGAAAAACACCCCCTTTCTTGTCAACCGTGCGCACAGGGTGACAGAGGGGACCCAAGGCGCGAACGTACCCGACCTCCTGGAGCCCTGGCTGGGATCGGGGAGGCAAATGAGCCCTCATCGGGACCCGCCTGCCCTTGCAGGGCTCGGGGGCTCCGCTTCCCGGGGGCTCGGGGACCCCGGCCGGGCCTTGGGAACAGGGAGGCCCGCAGGAGCTCTCGGGGCCCAGACTCCCGGGGAGGACTGCCCAGGACCCGTGGAGCCCGTCCCGGGCACTTTGCCACGCCGCGGGCCGGAGGAGGGAGCCCCGGACGCTGGGGAGGTGGTCCCCGGGCCCAGCCCGGCTGGTCCCCGGCTAGGAACCTCCAGTCCCGGGAGGGGTGTCCCGGAGTACCCTGTCCCTAGTAATCCGGAGGAAAAACACCCCCCTTTCTTGTCAACCGTGCGCACAGGGTGACAGAGGGGACCCAAGGCGCGAACGTACCCGACCTCCTGGAGCCCTGGCTGGGATCGGGGAGGCAAATGAGCCCTCATCGGGACCCGCCTGCCCTTGCAGGGCTCGGGGGCTCCGCTTCCCAGGGGCTCGGGGACCCCGGCCGGGCCTTGGGAACAGGGAGGCCCGCAGCAGCTCTCGGGGCCCAGACTCCCCGGGGGAGGACTGCCCAGGACCCGTGGAGCCCGTCCCGGGCACTTTGCCACGCCGCGGGCCGGAGGAGGGAGCCCCGGACGCTGGGGAGGTGGTCCCCGGGCCCAGCCCGGCTGGTCCCCGGCTAGGAACCTCCAGTCCCGGGAGGGGTGTCCCGGAGTACCCTGTCCCTAGTAATCCGGAGGAAAAACACCCCCTTTCTTGTCAACCGTGCGCACAGGGTGACAGAGGGGACCCAAGGCGCGAACGTACCCGACCTCCTGGAGCCCTGGCTGGGATCGGGGAGGCAAATGAGCCCTCATCGGGACCCGCCTGCCCTTGCAGGGCTCGGGGGCTCCGCTTCCCGGGGGCTCGGGGACCCCGGCCGGGCCTTGGTAACAGGGAGGCCCGCAGGAGCTCTCGGGGCCCAGACTCCCGGGGGAGGACTGCCCAGGACCCGTGGAGCCCGTCCCGGGCACTTTGCCACGCCGCGGGCCGGAGGAGGGAGCCCCGGACGCTGGGGAGGTGGTCCCCGGGCCCAGCCCGGCTGGTCCCCGGCTGGGAACCTCCTGTTGCGGGAGGGGTGTCCCGGAGTACCCTGTCCCTAGTAATCCGGAGGAAAAACACCCCCTTTCTTGTCAACCGTGCGCACAGGGTGACAGAGGGGACCCAAGGCGCGAACGTACCCGACCTCCTGGAGCCCTGGCTGGGATCGGGGAGGCAAATGAGCCCTCATCGGGACCCGCCTGCCCTTGCAGGGCTCGGGGGCTCCGCTTCCCGGGGGCTCGGGGACCCCGGCCGGGCCTTGGGAACAGGGAGGCCCGCAGCAGCTCTCGGGGCCCAGACTCCCCGGGGAGGACTGCCCAGGACCCGTGGAGCCCGTCCCGGGCACTTTGCCACGCCGCGGGCCGGAGGAGGGAGCCCCGGACGCTGGGGAGGTGGTCCCCGGGCCCAGCCCGGCTGGTCCCCGGCTAGGAACCTCCAGTCCCGGGAGGGGTGTCCCGGAGTACCCTGTCCCTAGTAATCCGGAGGAAAAACACCCCCCTTTCTTGTCAACCGTGCGCACAGGGTGACAGAGGGGACCCAAGGCGCGAACGTACCCGACCTCCTGGAGCCCTGGCTGGGATCGGGGAGGCAAATGAGCCCTCATCGGGACCCGCCTGCCCTTGCAGGGCTCGGGGGCTCCGCTTCCCGGGGGCTCGGGGACCCCGGCCGGGCCTTGGGAACAGGGAGGCCCGCAGGAGCTCTCGGGGCCCAGACTCCCGGGGGAGGACTGCCCAGGACCCGTGGAGCCCGTCCCGGGCACTTTGCCACGCTGCGGGCCAGAGGAGGGAGCCCGGACGCTGGGGAGGTGGTCCCCGGGCCCAGCCCATCTGGTCCCCGGCTGGGAACCTCCTGTCCCGGGAGGGGTGTCCCGGAGTACCCTGTCCCTAGTAATCCGGAGGAAAAACACCCCCCTTTCTTGTAATCCGTGCGCACAGGGTGACAGAGGGGACCCAAGGCGCGAACGTACCCGACCTCCTGGAGCCCTGGCTGGGATCGGGGAGGCAAATGAGCCCTCATCGGGACTTCCAGGCCGGTCCGGCCATCTGGTCGCCCCATTGGAAAGCATTGCGTGCAACCAGATGGCCGAGGGGATAGATGCGACCAGATGGCCGGGACCGAAAGGATGCCAATCTGCCCGCCCCGAGCTTTCGCCCTGATAGCCTCCCCGGGTCCCGATGGACCCCCGTGCCCAGCGCCTGGACCCTCGGCCGGCTTGCAGGACGGGGGGCTCCAGTACCCTGGGGCCCGCCGGACGGAGCTCAAGCCCCAGGCCCGGTCCCTGCTTCTGACACCCAGCCAGGCTGGAGAGAGACTCCCTGGGCCCCGGGTGGAACCACTCCTGTCCCCAGCCACCCGACACTCGGCCTGCTTGCCGGACGGGGGTCTCCCGCACCCCGGGGCCTGCCGGACGGAGCTCAAGCCCTGGGCCCAGGTCCCAGTCCCAGTCCCAGCTTCCCAACACTAGGCCAGGCCTGGGAGAGCCTCCCCGGGCCCCGATGGACCCCCCGTGCCCAGCGCCCAGACCCTGGCCTGGCTTGCAGGATGGGGGGGCTCCCGCACCCCAGGGCCCGCCGGACGGAATCTCAAGCCCCGGGCCCGGACCCAGTC
>CAWUFW010004304.1:860000-862500 GCA_963921515.1 Calotriton arnoldi
TGGGGGCCCCGGCGGGCGGGCCCGGGTGCTGCCTTCCCCCGTCTCGGCATCGCCGGACCTCACGGAGGTCTGGCCGAGCAAACTCGGAGAAAAAGGACCATCGGGAAGGGGCTGAGAGGCAGGTGGTGCGTACCCGGGCCCCTGGGGGCCCCGGCGGGCGGGCCCGGGTGCTGCCTTCCCCCGTCTCAGCATCGCCGGACCTCACGGAGGTCTGACCGAGCAAACTCGGAGAAAAAGGACCATCGGGAAGGGGCTGAGAGGCAGGTGCGTACCCGGGCCCCTGGGGGCCCCGGCGGGCAGGCCCGGGTGCTGCCTTCCCCTGCTTCAGAATCGCCGGACCTCACGGAGGTCTGATTCACCCTCTCCCTAGTAATCCGGAGGAAAATTACCCCCTTTCTTGTAATCCGTGCACACGAGGTGACAGAGGGGACCCAAGGCGCAAAGGTACCCGACCTCCTGGAGCCCTGGCTGGGATCGGGGAGGCAAATGAGCCCTCATCGGGACTTCCAGGGAAGCCCGGCCATCTGGTCGCCCCATAGGAAAGCATTGCGGGAGACCAGATGGCCGAGGGGAAAGGGGCGACCAGATGGCCGAGGGGAAAGGGCGACCAGATGGCCGGGCACGAAAGGGGAGCCATGAGCCATCTGGGCGCTCTGTGGCCCCCAACGAAAGAGCGAGCGGGCGCCGGGGCCTGGGGGCCGGAGGCCCAGGGCCCCAGCTGGGCCCCAGCCATGGAGGCTGCGAGGGGGACCCGACGGGCCCTCCGACCCGGGGCCCGCGGACACCTTGACAAGCAGGGGAGGCCTGCACGGGACCGACGGACCCCTGTCCTGGGCCCTTGCTGGAGCAGCAGGCAGGGGGACGGGGCCCAGGGCCGGAGCACCCGACCCGGGGACCGACGGGGCCCCTGGACCCAGCCGGGGCTACCGGGCCCAGAGGCGCAGGGGATGCCACCCCGGGCCCTCCGGACCCCGTCACGGGCACCCTGCCACGCGGCAGGACCGAGGACGGAGCCCGGGGTGGGGAGGCCGCCCTCCCCGGCGCCCTCAGGGGCCCCGGACGGAGCTCCTGAACCCAGCCAAGCGAGGGGGGCTCCCCGGGCACGACGGAACCCCGTCTCGGACCTTTGGCATAGCGGCAGGCCGGGGGACGGGGCCCAGGGCTGGAGCACCCGACCCGGGGCCCGGAGGGGCCCCTGGACCCGGACGGGGCTCCCGGGCCCAGAGGCACAGGGGAAGCCTCCCGGGCCCACTGGACCCCTTCCCGGGCACCCTGCCACGCGGCAGGACCGAGGACGGAGCCCGTGGTGAGGAGGCCGCCCTCCCGGGGCCCTCGGGGGCCCCCGGACGGAGCTCCTGAACCCAGCCAAGCGAGGGGGCTCCCCGGGCACGACGGAACCCCGTCTCGGACCTTTGGCATAGCGGCAGGCCGGGGGACAGGGCCCAGGGCTGGAGCACCCGACCCGGGGCCCGGAGGGGCCCCTGGACCCGGCCGGGGCTCCCGGGCCCAGAGGCACAGGGGAAGCCTCCCCGGGCCCACTGGACCCCTTCCCGGGCACCCTGCCACGCGGCAGGACCGAGGACGGAGCCCGTGGTGGGGAGGCCACCCTCCCCGGGGCCCTCGGGGGCCCCCGGACGGAGCTCCTGAACCCAGCCAAGCGAGGGGGGCTCCCCGGGCACGACGGAACCCCGTCTCGGACCTTTGGCATAGCGGCAGGCCGGGGGACGGGGCCCAGGGCTGGAGCACCCGACCCGGGGCCCGGAGGGGCCCCTGGACCCAGCCGGGGCTCCCAGGCGCAGGGGAAGCCTCCCCGGGCCCACGGGACCCCGTCCCGGGCACCCTGCCACGCGGCAGGACCGAGGACGGAGCCCGGGGTGGGGAGGCCACCCTCCCCGGGGCCCCGGACGGAGCTCCTGAACCCAGCCAAGCCAGGGGGGGGGGGGCTCCCCAGGCTCAACGGAACCCCGTCTCGGACCTTTGGCATAGCAGCAGGCCGGGGGACGGGGCCCAGGGCCGGAGCACCCGACCCGGGGACCGACGGGGACCCTGGACCCAGCCGGGGCTCCTGGGCCCGGAGGCGATGGGGAAGCCTGTCCCGGGCACCCGGCAGGACCAAGGACGGAGCCCGGGGTGGGGATGCCGCCTTGCCCGGGGCCCCTGAACCCAGCCGAGCAGGGGGAGGCTCCCCGGGCCCGAGGGAGCCCATCCGGGGCAACCAGCCACACGGCTGGCCCGGGGACGGACCCCAGGCTGGGGCAGCATCCTGGCCCGTCCAGCTGACGGCTGAGGACCGCTAGGCCGAGATGGGTTCCGGAGTACCCTGTCCCTAGTAATCCGGAGGAAGGCTACCCCCCTTTCTGGTAACCCGTGCGCACCGCGAGACTGAGGGGACCCTAGGCGCGGACGCGCCCGACCTCCTGGAGCCCTGGCTGGGATCGGGAGGCAAATGAGCCCTCATCGGGACTTCCAGGCCGGCCCGGCCATCTGGGCGCCCCATTGG
>CAWUFW010004304.1:875000-890000 GCA_963921515.1 Calotriton arnoldi
GCGGACGCGCCCGACCTCCTGGAGCCCTCGCTGGTATCGGGAAGGCAAATGAGCCCTCATTGGGAATTCGAGGGCGGCCCGGCCAACTGGTCGCCCCATTGGAAAGCATTGCACGCGACCAGATGGCCGAGAGGAAAACGCCCTGATGGCCAGGCCCGTAGGAGGCCAATCTGCCCGTCCCGAGACTTCGCCGGAGGGCTCCCGCCTCTCCATACAGGGCTCGGGGGCTCTGCGTCCCGTGGGCTCGGGGGCTCTGCGTCCCGTGGGCTCGGAGACCCTGGCTGGGCCTCACACAGTGGGTATGCTGGCTTAGCATCCCTGCCTGCTCCCAGGGCAAGCAGACTCAGATGAAAAGGACCATCGGCAAGGGGCTGAGAGGCAGGCGCATACCCGGGCCCCTGGGGGCCCAGGTGCTGCCTTCCCCCGTCTCAGCATCCCCGGACCTCACGGGGGTCTGACTGAGCAAACTCGGAGAAAAAGGACCATCGGGAAGGGGCATAAAAGGCAGGTGCGTACCCAGGCCCCTGGGGGCCCCAGCAGGCAGGCCCGGGTGCTGCCTTCACCCGTCTCAGCATCCCTGGACCTCACGGAGGTCTGCCTGAACAAACTTGGAGAAAATGGACCATCGGGAAGGGGCTGAGAGGCAGGTACATACCCGGGCCCCTGGGGGCCCCGGCAGGCAGGCCCGGGTGCTGCCTTCCCCCATCTCAGCATCCCCGGACCTCACGGGGGTCTGACTGAGCAAACTCTGAGAAAAAGGACCATCGGAAAGGGGCTGAGAGGCAGGTGCGTACCCGGGCCCCTGGGGGCCCTGGCGGGCAGGCCCGGGTGCTGCCTTCCCCGTCTCAGCATCCCCGGACCTCACGTGGGTCTGACTGAGCAAACTCGGAGGAAAAGGACCATCGGGAAGGGGCTGAGAGGCAGGTGCGTACCCGGGCCCCTGGGGGCCCTGGCAGGCGGGCCCGGGTGCTGCCTTCCCCATCTCAGCATCCCCGGACCTCACGGGGGGTCTGACTGAGCAAACTCTGAGAAAAAGGACCATCGGAAAGGGGCTGAGAGGCAGGTGCATACCCGGGCCCCTGGGGGCCCTGGCGGGCAGGCCCGGGTGCTGCCTTCCCCCGTCTCAGCATCCCCGGACCTCACGTGGGTCTGACTGAGCAAACTCGGAGAAAAAGGACCATCAGGAAGGGGCTGAGAGGCAGGTGCGTACCCGGGCCCCTGGGGGCCCTGGCAGGCGGGCCCGGGTGCTGCCTTCCCCCGTCTCAGCATCCCCGGACCTCACGGAGGTATGACTGAGCAAACTCGGAGAAAAAGGACCATCGGGAAGGGGCTGAGAGGCAGGTACGTGCCCAGGCCCCTGGGGGCCCCGGCGGGCAGGCCCGGGTGCTGCCTTCCCCCGTCTCAGCATCCCCGGACCTCACGTGGGTCTGACTGAGCAAACTCGGAGAAAAAGGACCATCAGGAAGGGGCTGAGAGGCAGGTGCGTACCCGGGCCCCTGGGGGCCCTGGCAGGCGGGCCCGGGTGCTGCCTTCCCCCGTCTCAGCATCCCCGGACCTCACGGAGGTATGACTGAGCAAACTCGGAGAAAAAGGACCATCGGGAAGGGGCTGAGAGGCAGGTACGTGCCCAGGCCCCTGGGGGCCCCGGCGGGCAGGCCCGGGTGCTGCCTTCCCCCATCTCAGCATCCCCGGACCTCACGGAGGTCTGCCTGAACAAACTCGGAGAAAATGGACCATTGGGAAGGGGCTGAGAGGCAGGTACGTACCCGGGCCCCTGGGGGCCCCGGCGGGCAGGCCCGGGTGCTGCCTTCCCCCATCTCAGCATCCCCGGACCTCACGGAGGTCTGCCTGAACAAACTCGGAGAAAATGGACCATTGGGAAGGGGCTGAGAGGCAGGTACGTACCCGGGCCCCTGGGGGCCCCGGCGGGCAGGCCCGGGTGCTGCCTTCCCCCATCTCAGCATCCCCGGACCTCACGGGGGTCTGACTGAGCAAATTCGGAGAAAAAGGACCATCGGGAAGGGGCTGAGAGGCAGGTGCATACCCGGGCCCCTGGGGGCCCCGGCGGGCGGGCCCGGGTGCTGCTTTCCCCCGTCTCAGCATCCCCGGACCTCACGGAGGTCTGCCTGAACAAACTCGGAGAAAAAGGACAATCGGGAAGGGGCTGAGAGGCAGGTATGTACCCGGGCCCCTGGGGGCCCGGCGGGCGGGCCCGGGTGCTGCCTTCCCCCTGTCTCAGCATCCCCGGACCTCACATCTGACTGAGCAGACTCGGAGAAAAAGGACCATTGGGAAGGGGCTGAGAGGCAGGTGCGTACCCGGTCCCCTGGGGGCCCCAGCGGGCAGGCCCGGGTGCTGCCTTCCCCTGTCTCGGCATCGCCGGACCTCACGGAGGTCTGACTGAGCAAACTCGGAGAAAAAGGACCATCGGGAAGGGGCTGAGAGGCAGGTGCGTACCCGGGCCTCTGGGGGCCCCGGCGGGCGGGCCCGGGTGCTGCCTTCCCCTGTTTCAGAATCGCCGGACCTCACGGAGGTCTGATTGACCCTCTCCCTAGTAATCCGGAGGAAAATTACCCCCCTTTCTTGTAATCCGTGCACACGAGGTGACAGAGGGGACCCAAGGTGCAAAAGTACCCGACCTCCTGGAGCCATCGCTGGGATCGTGGAGGCAAATGAGCCCTCATCGGGACTTCCAGGGAAGCCCGGCCATCTGGTCGCCCCATAGGAAAGCATTGCGGGAGACCAGATGGCCGAGGGGAAAGGGGCGACCAGATGGCCGGGCACGAAAGTGGAGCCATCTGGTCGCTCGGTGCCCCAATGAAAGAGTGAGCGGGTGCCGGGGCACGGGGGACCGGAGGCCCAGGGCCCACGGCCCCAGCTGGGCCCCAGCCATGGAGGCTGCGAGGGGGGAGCCGACGGGCCCTCCGACCTGGGGCCCGCAGACACCTCGACAAGCAGGCGAAGCGGGGGAGGTCTGCACGGGACCGACGGACCCCCGTCCCGGGCCCTTGGCATAGAGGCAGGCCGGGAGACAGGGTCCAGTGCTGGAGCACCCGACCCGGGGCCCGGAGGGGCCCCTGGACCCAGCCGGGGCTCCCGGGCCCAGAGGCGCAGGGGAAGCATCCCCGGGCCCGCGGGACCCCGTCCCGGGCACCCTGCCACGCAGCAGGACCGAGGACAGAGCCCGGGGTGGGGAGGCCACCCTCCCCGGGGCCGCAGGGAGCCCCTGAACCCAGCCGAGCAAGGGGAGGCACCCCGGGCACGATGGAACCCCGTTCCGGGCCTTTGGCAGGGCTGCAGGCTGGGGGACAGGGCCCAGGGCTGGAACACCCGAGCCCCTGGAGCCAGCCCAGCAGGGAGAGGCTCCCCGGGCCCGTCGGACCCCATCCAGGGCAGCCTGCCACGCGGCAGGCCCAGGGACGGACCCAGGGCTGGGGCGGCATCCTGGCCCGTCCAACTGCCGGCTGAGGACCGCTAGGCCGAGAGGGGTCCCAGAGTACCTTGTCCCTAGTAATCCGGAGGAAGGCTACCCCCCTTTCTGGTAACCTGTGCGCACCGCAAGACTGAGGGGACACTATGCGCGGACGCGCCCGACCTCCTGGAGCCCTCGCTGGGATCAGGGAGGCAAATGAGCCCTCATCGGGACTTCCAGGGCAGCCCGGCCATTTGGTCGCCCCATTGGAAAGCATTGCACGCTACTATTCCAACACCTTCCCTACTGGACTTGCTCTAGATGGCGCTCCAACCTAAGGAATATTCCATCACCTTCCCTACTGGACTTGCTCTAGATGGCGCTCCAACCTAAGGAATATCCCATCACCTTCCCTACTGGACATGCGCTAGATGGCGCTCCAACCTAAGGAATATCCCATCACCTTCCCTACTGGACTTGCGCTAGATGGCGCTCCAACCTAAGGAATATCCCATCACCTTCCCTACTGGACATGCGCTAGATGGCGCTCCAACCTAAGGAATATCCCATCACCTTCCCTACTGGACTTGCGCTAGATGGCGCTCCAACCTAAGGAATATCCCATCACCTTCCCTACTGGACATGCGCTAGATGGCGCTCCAACCTAAGGAATATCCCATCACCTTCCCTACTGGACTTGCGCTAGATGGCGCTCCAACCTAAGGAATATCCCATCACCTTCCCTACTGGACTTGCGCTAGATGGCGCTCCAACCTAAGGAATATCCCATCACCTTCCCTACTGGAATTGCGCTAGATGGCGCTCCAACCTAAGGAATATTCGAACACCTTCCCTACTGGACTTGCTCTAGATGGCGCTCCAACCTAAGGAAAGAATAGTTTTGGAATTCTCAAATTGCAATTCTCTAAAAATCGCTATTTGAGAATCGCAAAACTATTCTTTGATACATCTGGCCCCATGTCCCTAGTAATCCGGAGGAAGGGTACCCCCCCCCTTTCTGGTAACCTGTGCGCACCGTGAGACTGAGGGGACCCAAGGCACGGACGCGCCCAACCTCCTGGAGCCCTGGATGGGATCGGGGAGGCAAATGAGCCCTCATAGGGACTTCCAGGGCAACCCGGCCATCTGGTCGACCCATTGGAAAGCATTGCGCGCGCGACCAGATGGCTGAGGGGATTGGCGCGACATAGATGGCCGAGGGGATAGGCGCGACCAGATGGCCGAGGTGATAGGCCAAGCATGGGGAGGCTCGCTGGGCACAACGGAACCCCCGTCTCTGGCCTTTGGCAGAGCGACCGGCCGGGGGACGGGGGACGGGGCCCAGGGCTGCAGCAACTGACCCGGGGGGACCCTGGACCCAGCCGGGGCTTCCAGGCCCGGACGCTCGAGGGAAGCCTCCCCGGCCCTGCGGGAGCCCGTCCCGGGCACCCTGTCACTTGGCAGGCCCGAGGACGGAGCCCGGGTTGGGGAGGCCGCCCTCCCCAAGGGCCCCGGCCGGAGCTCCTGAACTCAGCCAAGCAAGGGGAGGCTCCCCGGGCAAAACGGAACACCGTCCCGGGGCTTTTGCAGAGCGGCAGGCCGGGGGACGCGGCCCAGGGCAGGAGCACCCGACCAGGGACCTGACGGGGCCTCTGGACCCAGCCGTGGCTCCCAGGCCCAGAGGCGCAGGGGAAGCCTCCCGGGCTCACCGGACACCATCCTGGGCACCCTGCCACGCAGCAGGACTGAGGACAGAGCCCGGGGTGGGGAGGCTGCCCTCCCCGGGGCCATGAACCCAGCCAAGCAAGGGGAGGGTCCCTGGGTACAACAGAACCCCGTCCCGGGGCTTTGGCAGAGCAGCAGGCCAGGGGACGCGGCCCAGTGCCGGAGCACCTGACCCGGGGCCCGACAGGGCCCCTGGACCCTGCCGGGGCTCCCAGGCCCAGAGGCGCAGGGGAAGCCTCCCCGGGCCCACGGGACCCTGTCCCGGGCACCCTGCCACGCGGCAGGACCGAGGACAGAGCCCGGGGTGGGGAGGCCGCCCTCCCCAGGGCCCTCAGGGGCCCCAGCCGGAGATCCTGAACCCAGCCAAGCAAGGGGAGGGTCCCCTGGACCCAGCCGGGGCTCCCAGGCCCAGAGGCGCAGGGGAAGCCTCCCCGGGCCCACGGGACCCTGTCCCGGGCACCCTGCCACGCAGCAGGACCAAGGACAGAGCCCGGGGTGGGGAGGCCGCCCTCCCGGGACCCTCAGGGGCCCCGGACGGAGCTCCTGAACCCAGCCAAGCAAGGGGAGGGTCCCCGGGCACAACGGAACCCCGTCCCGGGGCTTTGGTAGAGCAGCAGGCCAGGGGACGCGGCCCAGGGCCGGAGCACCTGACCCGGGGCCCGACAGGGCCCCTGGACCCAGCCGGGGCTCCCAGGCCCAGAGGCGCAGGGGAAGCCTCCCCGGGCCCACGGGACCCTGTCCCCGGCACCCTGCCACGCGGCAGGACCGAGGACAGAGCCCGGGGTGGGGAGGCCGCCCTCCCCAGGGCCCTCAGGGGCCCCGGCTGGAGAACCTGAACCCAGCCAAGCAAGGGGAGGGTCCCCGGGCACAACGGAACCCCATTCCCGGCCTTTGGAAGTGCAGCAGGGTGGGGGACAGGTCCCAGGGCCGGAGCACCCGACCCGGGGCCCGACGGGGCCCCTGGACCCAGCCGGGGCTCCAAAGGCCCAGAGGCGCAGGGGAAGCCTCCCCGGGCCCACCGGACCCCATCCCGTGCACCCTGCCATGCGGCAGGACCAAGGATGGAGCTCCAGGGTGGGGAGGACGCCCTCCCCAGGGCCCCTGGGAGCCGCTGAACCCAGCCGAGCAGGGGGAGGCTCCACAGTCCCGCGGGACCTCGTTCAGGCATCCTGCCACTCAGCAGGACCGAGGACAGACCCTGGGGTGGGGAGGCTGCACTCCCCAGGCCCCCTGGACCCAGCCCAGCAGGGGAGGCTCCCCGGGCCTGCCAGACCCCATCCAGGGCAGCCTGCCACGCGGCAGGCCCATGGATGGACCCAGGGCTGGGGCGGCATCCTGGCCCGCCCAGCTGCCGGCTGAGGACCGTTAGGCCGAGAGGGGTCCCAGAGTACCCTGTCCCTAGTAATCCGGAGGAAGGCTATTCCGCTTTCTGGGAATCCGTGCGCACCGCGAGGCTCAGGGGACCCTGGGCGCGAACGTGCCCGACCTCCTGGAGCCCTGGCTGGGATCCGGGAGGCAAATGATCCCTCATCGGGACTTCCAGGGCGGCCTAGCCATCTGGCCGCCCCATTGGAAAGCATTGCGTGTGACCAGATAGCCGAGGGGAGAGGTGCGACCAGATGGCCAGGACCGAAAGGACTGCCATCTGCCCACCCCGAGCTGAGCCATAGCGGTAGGGCTCCCGCCTGCCCTTGCAGGTCTCCGGGGCTCTGCACCAGGGACCCTTGTCCCGGGCAGATGGACACTTGGCAGGCAGCAGGACGGGGGCTCCCAAACCCCAGGCCCTGACCGAAACGCAGTCCCCGGGGCCGGTCCCTGCTTCGCAACCCAGCCAGGCCGGGGAGATCGGGGAGCCTGCCCAGGCACGAGGGACCCCTGGAGATCAGGGAGCCTGCCCAGGCACGAGGGACCCCCTGTCCCGGGCACACGGACCCTCAGGACGTGCGCTCGTTTTCCACACATTTTTTCCAAAATTCTGCATAGTGGCGCTACGCCAACTACGCCCAGCCCTACCCCTGTCCCGGGCACAAGGACCCTCAGGACGTGCGCACGTTTTCCACACATTTTTTTCCAAAATTTTGCGTAGTGGAACTACGCAAATTCCGCCCAGCCCTAACCAAACTCCTACTACGCAGTGGAAAGGACTTAGCCAGCCACGCCCCCACCTAGCCCGGTCCCCGTTTCTGAACCCAGCCAGTTTGCGGGAGCCTCCCTTGGCCCGATGGACCCCATCACGGGCACCCGGACCCTCGCCAGGCCGCAGGACAGGGGCTCTCGCACCACAGGGTCGTATAGGGGTGGGCAGAAAACTCCGCTCCGCCAGCGTAGCGGATAAAGCCAGCCACCCCCGCTCCACGGCCCGGTCCCTGCTTCTGAAAGCAGCCAGGCCGGGGAGAGCCTCCCCGGGCCCTGGTGGACCCCCGTCCCCAGCGCCCGGACCCTCGGCTGGCTTGCAGTACGGGGGCGCCCGCACCCCGGGACCCGCCGGACGGAGCACGAGCCCCGGGCCCGGTCCCAGCTTCCGAACCCTAGCCAGGCCGGGGAGAGCCTCCCCGGGCCTCGGGTGGAACCACTCCTGTTCCCAGCCACCGGACACTCGGCCTGCTTGCCGGACGGGGGCTCCCGCACCCCAGGGACTGCCAGACGGAGCTCAAGCCCCAGGCCCAGGTCCCAGTCCCAGTCCCAGCTTCCGAACACTATGCCAGGCCTGGGAGAGCCTCCCCGGGCCCCGATGGACCCCCGTGCCCAGCGCCCGGACCCTGGGCTGGCTTGCAGGATGGGGGCTCCCGTACCCCGGGCCCCGCCGGACGGAGCTCAAGCCCCAGGCCCTGTCCCTGCTTCTGACACCCAGCCAGGCTGGAGAGAGCCTCCCTGGGCCCCGGTGGACCCCCCGTCCCCAGCGCCCGGAGCCTCGGCTGGCTTGCAGTACGGGGGAGCTCCCGCACCCCGGGGCCCGCCGGACGGAGCACGAGCCCCGGGCCCGGTCCCAGCTTCCGAACCCTAGCCAGGCCGGGGAGAGCCTCCCCGGGCCTCGGGTGGAACCACTCCTGTCCCCAGCCACCGGACACTCGGCCCGCTTGCCGGACGGGGGCTCCCGCACCCCAGGGCCTGCCAGACGGAGCTCAAGCCCCAGGCCCAGGTCCCAGTCCCAGCTTCCGAACACTATGCCAGGCCTGGGAGAGCCTCCCCGGGCCCCGATGGACCCCCGTGCCCAGCGCCCGGACCCTGGGCTGGCTTGCAGGATGGGGGGCTCCCGTACACCGGGCCCCGCCGGACGGAGCTCAAGCCCCCGGCCCTGTCCCTGCTTCTGACACCCAGCCAGGCTGGAGAGAGCCTCCCTGGGCCCCGGTGGACCCCCCCGTCCCCAGCGCCCGGAGCCTCGGCTGGCTTGCAGTACGGGGGAGCTCCCGCACCCCGGGGCCCGCCGGACAGAGCACGAGCCCCGGGCCCGGTCCCAGCTTCCGAACCCTAGCCAGGCCGGGGAGAGCCTCCCCGGGCCTCGGGTGGAACCACTCCTGTCCCCAGCCACCGGACACTCGGCCCGCTTGCCGGACGGGGGGCTCCCGCACCCCAGGGCCTGCCAGACGGAGCTCAAGCCCCAGGCCCAGGTCCCAGTCCCAGCTTCCGAACACTATGCCAGGCCTGGGAGAGCCTCCCCGGGCCCCGATGGACCCCCGTGCCCAGCGCCCGGACCCTGGGCTGGCTTGCAGGATGGGGGGCTCCCGTACACCGGGCCCCGCCGGACGGAGCTCAAGCCCCAGGCCCTGTCCCTGCTTCTGACACCCAGCCAGGCTGGAGAGAGCCTCCCTGGGCCCCGGTGGACCCCCCCGTCCCCAGCGCCCGGAGCCTCGGCTGGCTTGCAGTACGGGGGAGCTCCCGCACCCCGGGGCCCGCCGGACAGAGCACGAGCCCCGGCCCGGTCCCAGCTTCCGAACCCTAGCCAGGCCGGGGAGAGCCTCCCCGGGCCTCGGGTGGAACCACTCCTGTCCCCAGCCACCGGACACTCGGCCTGCTTGCCGGACGGGGGCTCCCGCACCCCAGGGCCTGCCAGACGGAGCTCAAGCCCCAGGCCCAGGTCCCAGTCCCAGTCCCAGCTTCCGAACACTATGCCAGGCCTGGGAGAGCCTCCCCGGGTCCCGATTGACCCCCGTGCCCAGCGCACGGACCCTGGGCTGGCTTGCAGGATGGGGGCTCCCATACCCCGGGCCCCGCCGGACGGAGCTCAAGCCCCAGGCCCTGTCCCTGCTTCTGACACCCAGCCAGGCTGGAGAGAGCCTCCCTGGGCCCCGGTGGACCCCCCGTCCCCAGCGCCCGGACCCTCGGCTGGCTTGCAGTACGGGGGCTCCCGCACCCCGGGGCCCGCCGGACGGAGCTCAAGCCCCAGGCCCTGTCCCTGCTTCTGACACCCAGCCAGGCTGGAGAGAGCCTCCCGGGCCCCGGTGGACCCAGGTCCCCAGCACCCAGACCCTCGGCTGGCTTGCAGGACGGGGGGGGCTCCCGCACCCCATGGCCCGCCGGACGGAGCTCAAGCCCCGGGCCCGGTCCCTGCTTTCAACACCCAGCCAGGCCGGGGGAGCCTCCCCGGGCCCCGATGGACCCTCTGTCCCCAGCACCCAGACCCTGGGCCGGCTTGCAGGACGGGGGGCTCCAGCACCCCATGGCCTGCCGGACAGAGCTCAAGCCCTGGGCCCGGTCCCTGCTTCCGAACCCTAGCCAGGCCGGATAGAGCCTCCCTTGGCCCCGATGAACGCCCAGACCCTCGGCTGGCTTGCATGACGGTGGGGCTCCCGCACCCCATGGCCCGCCGGACGGAGCTCAAGCCCCAGGGAGGCCCCAGGGATGGCCGCTGGGGCGGTGTTGTCCGGGCCCAGCCCATCTGGTCGACGGCTGTGAACCTCCCGCCTGGGAGGGGTGTCCCGGAGTACCCTGTCCCTAGTAATCCGGAGGAAAAACACCCCCCTTTCTTGTAATCCGTGCGCACAGGGTGACAGGGGGGACCCAAGGCGCGAACGTACCCGACCTCCTGGAGCCCTGGCTGGGATCGGGGAGGCAAATGAGCCCTCATCGGGACTTCCAGGGAAGCCCGGCCATCTGGTCGCCCCATAGGAAAGCATTGTGGGAGACCAGATGGCCGAGGGGAAAGGGGCGACCAGATGGCCGAGGGGAAAGGGGAGCCATCTGGTTGCTCTGTGCCCCCAACGAAAGAGTGAGCGGGCGCCGGGGCATGGGGGCCGGAGGCCCAGGGCCCCAGCTGGGCCCCAGCCATGGAGGCTGCGAGGGGGACCCGACAGGCCCTCCGACCCGGGGCCCGCGGACACCTTCACAAGCAGGGGAGGCCTGCACGGGACCAACGGACCCCTGTCCTGGGCCCTTGGTGGAGCAGCAGGCCGGAGGACGGGGCCCAGGGCCGGAGCACCCGACCCGGGGACCGACGGGGTCCCTGGACCCAGCCGGGGCCCCTGGACCCAGCCGGGGCTCCCGGGCCCAGGGGCGCAGGGGAAGCCACCCCGGGCACCCTGCCACGCGGCAGGACCGAGGACGGAGCCCGGGGTGGGGAGGCCACCCTCCCCGGGGCCCCGGACGGAGCTCCTGAACCCAGCCAAGCCAGGGGGGGCTCCCCAGGCACGACGGAACCCCGTCTCGGACCTTTGGCATAGCAGCAGACCGGGGGACGGGGCCCTGGGCTGGAGCACCCGACCCGGGGCCCAGAGGGGCCCCTGGACCCAGCCGGGGCTCCCGGGCCCAGGGGCGCAGGGGAAGCCTCCCCGGTCGCACGGGACCCCGTCCCGGGCACCCTGCCATGCGGCAGGACCTAGGACGGAGCCCGGGGTGGGGAGGCCACCCTCCCTGGGGCCCCGGACGGAGCTCCTGAACCCAGCCAAGCCAGGGGGCTCCCCAGGCACGATGGAACCCCGTCTCGGACCTTTGGCATAGCAGCAGGCCGGGGGACGGGGCCCAGGGCTGGAGCACCCGACCCGGGGCCCAGAGGGGCCCCTGGACCCAGCCGGGGCTCCCGGGCCCAGGGGCGCAGGGGAAGCCTCCCCGGTCCCACGGGACCCCGTCCCGGGCACCCTGCCATGCGGCAGGACCTAGGACGGAGCCCGGGGTGGGGAGGCCACCCTCCCCGCGGCCCCGGACATAGCTCCTGAACCCAGCCAAGCCAGGGGGAGCCTGCCCTTGCAGGGCTCGGGGGCTCTGCTTCCCGGGGGCTCGGGGACCCCGGCCGGGCCTTGGGAACAGGGAGGCCCGCAGCAGCTCTCGGGGCCCAGACTCCCCGGGGGAGGACTGCCCAGGACCCGTGGAGCCCGTCCCGGGCACTTTGCCACGCCGCGGGCCGGAGGAGGGAGCCCCGGACGCTGGGGAGGTGGTCCCCGGGCCCAGCCCGGCTGGTCCCCGGCTGGGAACCTCCAGTCCCGGGAGGGGTGTCCCGGAGTACCCTGTCCCTAGTAATCCGGAGGAAAAACACCCCCTTTCTTGTCAACCGTGCGCACAGGGTGACAGAGGGGACCCAAGGCGCGAACGTACCCGACCTCCTGGAGCCCTGGCTGGGATCGGGGAGGCAAATGAGCCCTCATCGGGACCCGCCTGCCCTTGCAGGGCTCGGGGGCTCCGCTTCCCGGGGGCTCGGGGACCCCGGCCGGGCCTTGGGAACAGGGAGGCCCGCAGGAGCTCTCGGGGCCCAGACTCCCGGGGGAGGACTGCCCAGGACCCGTGGAGCCCGTCCCGGGCACTTTGCCACGCCGCGGGCCGGAGGAGGGAGCCCCGGACGCTGGGGAGGTGGTCCCCGGGCCCAGCCCGGCTGGTCCCCGGCTAGGAACCTCCAGTCCCGGGAGGGGTGTCCCGGAGTACCCTGTCCCTAGTAATCCGGAGGAAAAACACCCCCCTTTCTTGTCAACCGTGCGCACAGGGTGACAGAGGGGACCCAAGGCGCGAACGTACCCGACCTCCTGGAGCCCTGGCTGGGATCGGGAGGCAAATGAGCCCTCATCGGGACCCGCCTGCCCTTGCAGGGCTCGGGGGCTCCGCTTCCCAGGGGCTCGGGGACCCCGGCCGGGCCTTGGGAACAGGGAGGCCCGCAGCAGCTCTCGGGGCCCAGACTCCCCGGGGGAGGACTGCCCAGGACCCGTGGAGCCCGTCCCGGGCACTTTGCCACGCCGCGGGCCGGAGGAGGGAGCCCCGGACGCTGGGGAGGTGGTCCCCGGGCCCAGCCCGGCTGGTCCCCGGCTAGGAACCTCCAGTCCCGGGAGGGGTGTCCCGGAGTACCCTGTCCCTAGTAATCCGGAGGAAAAACACCCCCCTTTCTTGTCAACCGTGCGCACAGGGTGACAGAGGGGACCCAAGGCGCGAACGTACCCGACCTCCTGGAGCCCTGGCTGGGATCGGGGAGGCAAATGAGCCCTCATCGGGACCCGCCTGCCCTTGCAGGGCTCGGGGGCTCCGCTTCCCGGGGGCTCGGGGACCCCGGCCGGGCCTTGGTAACAGGGAGGCCCGCAGGAGCTCTCGGGGCCCAGACTCCCGGGGGAGGACTGCCCAGGACCCGTGGAGCCCGTCCCGGGCACTTTGCCACGCCGCGGGCCGGAGGAGGGAGCCCCGGACGCTGGGGAGGTGGTCCCCGGGCCCAGCCCGGCTGGTCCCCGGCTGGGAACCTCCTGTTGCGGGAGGGGTGTCCCGGAGTACCCTGTCCCTAGTAATCCGGAGGAAAAACACCCCCTTTCTTGTCAACCGTGCGCACAGGGTGACAGAGGGGACCCAAGGCGCGAACGTACCCGACCTCCTGGAGCCCTGGCTGGGATCGGGGAGGCAAATGAGCCCTCATCGGGACCCGCCTGCCCTTGCAGGGCTCGGGGGCTCCGCTTCCCGGGGGCTCGGGGACCCCGGCCGGGCCTTGGGAACAGGGAGGCCCGCAGCAGCTCTCGGGGCCCAGACTCCCCGGGGGAGGACTGCCCAGGACCCGTGGAGCCCGTCCCGGGCACTTTGCCACGCCGCGGGCCGGAGGAGGGAGCCCCGGACGCTGGGGAGGTGGTCCCCGGGCCCAGCCCGGCTGGTCCCCGGCTAGGAACCTCCAGTCCCGGGAGGGGTGTCCCGGAGTACCCTGTCCCTAGTAATCCGGAGGAAAAACACCCCCCTTTCTTGTCAACCGTGCGCACAGGGTGACAGAGGGGACCCAAGGCGCGAACGTACCCGACCTCCTGGAGCCCTGGCTGGGATCGGGGAGGCAAATGAGCCCTCATCGGGACCCGCCTGCCCTTGCAGGGCTCGGGGGCTCCGCTTCCCGGGGGCTCGGGGACCCCGGCCGGGCCTTGGGAACAGGGAGGCCCGCAGGAGCTCTCGGGGCCCAGACTCCCGGGGGAGGACTGCCCAGGACCCGTGGAGCCCGTCCCGGGCACTTTGCCACGCTGCGGGCCAGAGGAGGGAGCCCGGACGCTGGGGAGGTGGTCCCCGGGCCCAGCCCATCTGGTCCCCGGCTGGGAACCTCCTGTCCCGGGAGGGGTGTCCCGGAGTACCCTGTCCCTAGTAATCCGGAGGAAAAACACCCCCCTTTCTTGTAATCCGTGCGCACAGGGTGACAGAGGGGACCCAAGGCGCGAACGTACCCGACCTCCTGGAGCCCTGGCTGGGATCGGGGAGGCAAATGAGCCCTCATCGGGACTTCCAGGCCGGTCCGGCCATCTGGTCGCCCCATTGGAAAGCATTGCGTGCAACCAGATGGCCGAGGGGATAGATGCGACCAGATGGCCGGGACCGAAAGGATGCCAATCTGCCCGCCCCGAGCTTTCGCCCTGATAGCCTCCCCGGGTCCCGATGGACCCCCGTGCCCAGCGCCTGGACCCTCGGCCGGCTTGCAGGACGGGGGGCTCCCGTACCCTGGGGCCCGCCGGACGGAGCTCAAGCCCCAGGCCCGGTCCCTGCTTCTGACACCCAGCCAGGCTGGAGAGAGACTCCCTGGGCCCCGGGTGGAACCACTCCTGTCCCCAGCCACCCGACACTCGGCCTGCTTGCCGGACGGGGGTCTCCCGCACCCCGGGGCCTGCCGGACGGAGCTCAAGCCCTGGGCCCAGGTCCCAGTCCCAGTCCCAGCTTCCCAACACTAGGCCAGGCCTGGGAGAGCCTCCCCGGGCCCCGATGGACCCCCCGTGCCCAGCGCCCAGACCCTGGCCTGGCTTGCAGGATGGGGGGGCTCCCGCACCCCAGGGCCCGCCGGACGGAATCTCAAGCCCCGGGCCCGGACCCAGTCCCAGCTTCCGAACCCTAGGCCAGGACGGGGAGAGCCTCACCGGGCCTCGATGGAAACTCTGTCCCCAGCACCCGGACTCTGGGCTGGCTTGCAGGACCGGGGGCTCCCATTCCCCGGGGCCCGCCGGGCGGAGCTCAAGCCCCAGGCCCGGTCCCTGCTTCTGACACCCAGCCAGGCTGGAGAGAGACTCCCTGGGCCCCGGTGGACCCTCTGTCCCCAGCACCCGGACCCTCCGCTGGGGGCTCCAGCACCCCATGGCCTGCCGGACGGAGCTCAAGCCCCGGGCCCGGTCCCTGCTTCCAACACCCGGCCAGGCCGGGGGGATGGGGGGGGTGAGCCTCCCCGGGCCCCGGTGGACCCTCTGTCCCCAGCACCCAGACCCCGGGCCGGCTTGCAGGACGGGGGGCTCCAGCACCCCATGGCCTGCCTGACAGAGCTCAAGCCCTGGGCCCGGTCCCTGCTTCTGAACCCTAGCCAGGCCGGGGAGAGCCTCCCTTGGCCCCGATGAACGCCCAGAGCCTCGGCTGGCTTGCAGGACGGTGGGGCTCCCGCACCCCGGGGCCCGCCGGACGGAGCTCAAGCCCCGGGCCCGGTCCCAGTCCCAGCTTCCGAACCCTAGGCCAGGACG